>PVKM010024907.1:0-20250 GCA_004027735.1 Carollia perspicillata
GTTGCCGGGTGATGCTGATGCCGCTGGTCCAGGGACCCGGCTCTGAGAACCACTGCTCAAGATTATACCAACAACAAAGCATCTACCTACTTGAGAGTGCGACAGCTATTTATTTATCCCTGTTATTCACATTAAGAATATATTATTTGGTATTCCTTACTTAACAAATTTAATCATCCATAACCCAAATAAATCTCAGAAATCCTCATTCCTGTTTCAGATGGAGTAATCCATGCAAAGAAACGAACTCCAGCAATGTTTGTAAAATCATCTTTTCTGCCATCACTCTCTGCCACCCCCCTTGACTGACAACTCTCACACTGCTCAGCAGCCCCGAAGCCGCCCTTCACTCCTCCACTCTCCCACATAACAAAGCAAACTCTCCCCAGCACTCCCATAGAGCTGAGATCCTTCCTTCCCTTCTTTCCCTTCTTCCACTACTTCCTTCCAACACAAATTCCTCTACTCATATTTCTGTCTCCCCTTAGTATTTATTTAGTTTATTAAAAGCCACAGGTAAAAATGGGGTGAATGAATAAATAAATGCCTGGTTACTTTCTTTTTAGGTAATACTGCATTTTTCTTAATGAGCAAGAGGAGAGAGAAGCACTCAAACACACAAGCATTGTGTCTGTAACACATCCATCCATCCCCACTCACCCCCTCCATCCATCCACTCAATACACATTTGCCAGGTGTCTACTACATAGCAGGCCCTGGGTTGGGTATTGGAGAACTTGGAGAAAAGAAAGCAGGGCTCATCTGAGAGGGTACCAGGCAGGAGGATGTTTCATGGATAAATCAGAGCCTTGCTGAATGGTGTAAGTTCCAACCTGAATCTTATGTCCTTTAAAACCCACTGGCAGATATCTGAAATACTTTTTTCAGGGCTTCATTTCTTTGACTGTACCCCATTAAAATGTACATGTCATTGTTAAGAATAGCCCTTTAAGTTTCCAAGGGTCACTTGCAACTACGTCTGAAAAGGTTTCAAGCCCTTTCAGATGAGAACGACTCTGGATGACTTCTAGAAAGACTATAGATGATTTTCAAGGAAGAAAAGGGAATAGGATGGGAGTCTAGGGAGTATCTGAGACAAACAACATCTTTCCTTGGTTGTGGCTTCCAGGAAGGTTATTCCAGAAACACCCTTCCCAACCTAGCCTGCTTGCGGTACTGTACTGCAGTGATTCTCAAATGGGGTGCTTGGACTAACAGCAACAGCATCACCTGGGAACTTGTTAGAAATGCAGATTATCAGGCCCCACCCAATACCCACTGAATCAGAAATTTGGGGGGTGGAATCCACCCACCGGCATTTTCACAGACTCTTTGGGGAAGTCTGAAGCATACTCAAACTTAAGAAACACTGCTCTGACGTCTGTTACAGTGGCTCCCTCTCTACCAGTATGTACTATATTACGATGGGACTTAATGATTGGTCAGATTCCTTTGTTAGTATAAGAACATCATTTTTAGAAAGGTGCATTAGGGAATCCTAAACTACTTACTGAGAGCTAAATTCTGTGATAATAGTGCAAAGACTAGGTGCCTGTGGCTAAATAGGGAACCACTTGGCTGGAAAAGGAAGATGGTCATTGATAAAGATCAATGTTAACTGCTCTTTTAGCGTACCTGTCTGCCTCCCAAATTTGTGCGACTTGCAATAACCACCAAAGCAGGAGTGGTTTTGCCTTCTTTTTCAAATTCTCAGAGCTCTCAACAGGGCATGTTTTCACATGCGGTTGAAAAGGGCCCCCAAAAATTCCTATTGCACAATGAAATGTTCATCTCATGTTATTTAGTATCCTTGGTCTCTCTTTGAAGCAGCAAGAGGAGGGAAAAACACGAATATTTTTAGAACCAAGGAACGATTATCATTCAATGAAACAGCATAGATAGAGGCTTAAGTCAAGTGTGTGGAAATAATATGTTATTACTAGCCTTAACTCTGTTAAATTATAACCTATAAACTCTGCAATGCTTGACTTAAATATCCCATCCACGTTTGCAGGAAATCTAAATGGTTATTTCCTCCTTTACTGCATGCATTAAAGGAGGCTTACTGTTGCTTCCACAAAGCATGTATGAGGAGCATGTCATCCAGGATGTCAGTGTAACCAGGCACGATGGATAAGCACAGAGCCCACATCACGTATGTATTCTGGGAGCCTTTATGTGCAGTTAATTAGTTTAGCTATTGCTTTCATGGTTCATTTAGAAGCTTCATGCTTCATTAAATATCAATAAATTTTATCCTCAAAAAACCTTTTCAGTAAAAATATGATTGTCTCTTCAAGTGATAATCTTGTTAATGGATGTATATATTGCAAGCATGTCTATCAGGACCAACAAAACTCCGAATTGCCATGGTTGCAGTACCCTAAAGTAATATGAAAGTTTTATTCTACAGTTTAAAACACATGCTTCATCCACACATATTTTCTTACAGTAAGGAGGAAAATCTTTTTTAACTTTCCCAAAAATGATGCATCTTTTGGCTTCTATTTTTATTTCATCAAGAATGCCTACTTATGTTTCATAAGCTACTTTTATCCGTTGCATCAATTCCAAGTTCTGTTTATTGAAAAGATAAGCTTTTGGCAACTTTTTGGTGTATGAAAGAGGTATTTTCAGGAAACGTGTGTCCTTCACCTCCCTGATAAATGCATCCAAAGAGGGTGGGGGTCACAATTACTGGGCTTATTCTCTCAGGTACTACAGTAAACTCTGTCAGCAAATAACCTGGGCTGTTCACTGAATGCCCGGAGCAGGTGGATCACCTGGAGGAGGTCACAATGAGGAAAAAAGAGCTTCCTCTATCTAAGCAGAAATAACATCTTCTGATACTTTCTCCTTCCTTCCAGGTCCTTGTCTTCCCTGTGAAGACATCTCCAACCTACTCAAAGTTGTTACCCTTTTCCTCATTTTGTATTATAGTTCTCCATTCATTGATTTATTCACTCATCCATGCATTCAAAAAATGTACTTCTAAGGGTACAATGATAAACAAGAGAAGAATTTTTTTCATAAAACGTACATTCTAGTGGTGAGGAGATATACAATAAAACAGGTGAATGAATACCTAATAAGATAATTTCAAATGATGATAAATGCCATCAAAGAAACAAAAGAGGTAGGTGTGGTTGACAATCAGGGGGGTTGGTTTGCATCAGACTGAGTGGAAGAAAGGCTTGTGGAAGAGACAGCTCGTATGCCGAGGTACACATGAGAAGAAACCACCCACGCATCAACATAGGGCAGAGTCTCCAGCAGAGGAAGCTCCAAGGACAGATTTGAAGTCTGATCCAGCTTGGTATGTTGAAGGAAGGGGGAAAAACAGGCTGGTGGGAATGTGCTTAGCAAAGGGGAGCTTTGTACCAGATACATTTGGAGATGACTTGCCAATCTTTTACTTTAAACTATGAGCTCCTAGGAAACAGGGTTCGTATCTTACTTGAGTTTGTGTCTCTAGTCCTTAGTCTCATATATGACATGTGGTCAACAAGCATGTGTTGAATGACTGAACTGAATGAGTCATTTCCCAAGGTTATATATAAAACCTTGGGAATTTTTTGTATCACTCTATATAATCTTTCTTCTCTCAGCCACCTCTTTCAACATGGATGATCGTGTTCTATTTTTTATGGACCTTGAAAAAGATACCTACTGAGAAGGGCTTCTTTCTGGTGGCTTAAGTGGGATTAAATATATTTAAAGAAAATAGAGCCTAGAAGCCATTTTTAAACAGAGGCTTCTTCTACAAGTCCCATTTCAGGACAAGCCTGCACTAAGCTGCCGCCTCTTGCCTTCCTATACTGTTTCTGCCATCTGAGCCAGGCCTTATTGAGGTATTCCTGAAATCCTGTTTCAGCCAATAGGACTGAGGCTTCCCCACCCAACTGGAGTTGCACAGCTATATCTCCACCAACATCTTCACCAACCAATCAGAGAAGATTCATTATGACCAATCAGGACCATGCTTTTTGAACCAATCAAACAATGAGAATTTGGAATCCTTATTTGCATGAAGACTGACCAATCAGCAAGCAGGGGCAGGGACTTTTGTCTATATAAGTTAGCTCCCCATCAGCTCTGGAGGAACACTTTCCCTTTCCACTGAAGACTTTCTTCTGCTGGAGCTGAAACACCAAAGACATCTTGTAGGAGCAGAATGAGACAGACCAGGGCAGACCACATAACAACAGCAGGGCTTCCTAGCTGCCTCACAGCCTTGCTGTTTTCACAGCTATGATATATAACAACTGAGCTGTTTTTCCACTGAAAAAAGTCTCCTTCTTTACCATCCCCCAAACAGGGATTCCTGTTGGCATTGAATTGGTACCAACAACCATTGGTTAATACCTGTGTATGTGAGGATAACATACTATAGATTCAATGTGGGAGAAGGTTTTTTGTTTTTATTTTCATTTTTCCTTCAGATATAATAAATTTGTGCTGGGAGGTTTTACTGATGGCTCTTGTAACTATGAGTGAAACACATTCAGATGGGGAGAATCAGAAGTTAAAAGTGCAACCCACAGTAGGGTTTCAAGAAGTAGCTCAGAAGAGCTCCGACTCATGTCCTGGGATCTGTTCATTTATGTAATACGTCAATTCAGCCAATAATGGACAACTAGGGAAGAACATTAATATTAATAGCATCACTGTCATCATCATTATCATCATCATCACCTCTCAGAACAAGGAATAATATAAATGAACTTTCCCAGTGAACCTAATATTGCAATGGATGAGAAGAAAGAGGAAACAGAGACAACCCACTAGAAATGCTTTAATTTCCACTTTACAAAACATTTCAGTCCTTCCAAACTTGGTTTATTTTGCTTCCTTTCTTCCTGTAACAGGCATGGTAGATAGGAGACAGTTTTTGAATAATGGCTGAATGAATGTCTGATTTCATTTCTTCAGAATAATCTCTGGCAGCAATAAGGAACTGACCATGGTGGCACTGGCAGGCTTTGAGACCTCCACAAATCCAGAGAGCCAAGTGTGACCTCATGGTGCGGAAAATGCAAACTCACTGGGTTTATGCACATCAGTAAAAATTCCAAAGGGGGCTGATGCCAGGAAAATGCCTTATTTTGTCAGAAAGTACATCTCCCACACCCACACAGCAGCAGGTCTGCATAGCTTGAGCCACATGTTAAAAACAAAGCAAAGTGGCATGTGATATGGGCCTCACTGCCTGATGACAGAATTCACGAGCTGTCTGTCTTCACTCTGAGCTTTTCTGGAACAGAGTCCACATAGCCCAAGCCTATCTGACAGTTTTGTCTTATTACCATGTTGTTTTCTACAAAGTCCTTGCCTTTTAAGTAATTAAGATTTATTTTTCTTATTACAATTTCAAGACTATTCCCAAATTACAAATGATAATCTAATTCTAAGAAACCCTGTACTTTCCAACCAATTTTATAGCCAAGTTAGTGTTTCAGATTACAGTAACCCTTTTCAACTTCTGGAAGCATATAGGTAACCAAAAAAATATTTAAATCAACTGGTAAACCATGTTATGGCACCTACTGTAATAGTCATTGTGTGGACAACACTTCACAATCTCCATTGGTATTGTAGTCTGTAGTATACTGGTTTTATGAAAGTCAATTTTTTTAAATATTGGCCTGCTAAGACTCCAATTTGTGTCATTTTTTAATTTTATCATTTCCATGACATGTGTTCTGACTATGGATCCTAAGAATAAAATTGACTATTATTATTAGTCACAGGAATGTAAAGTACAACATAGGGAATACAGTCAATAATATTGTAAGAACTATGTATGGTATAAGACAGGTGCTAGGCTTATCAGGGTGATCACTTTGTGAGGTATACAAATGTCTAATCACTAAGTTGTACATCGGAAACTAATATAATAGTGTATGTCAATTGTAGTTGGAATACAATTTAATTTTTTTAAATGTTTTTACTTACATTGGGCAGAAGAGCCGTGATGATAATAAATAGCTTCCCCTGCGTATGCATTATTTTTTTCTTTGCCTCTATAGTCAGTATCTATTTTTTTCTCTTGCTCTTGTTGAGGCATGATTATTATGGCTCAGAAACAGGTACTTTACTTGCTGTATTAGATTCCTAGGGCCGCCATATCAAAAGTACTACAAACTGGTTGGCTTTAAACAGAAACTTTATCTCATAGTTCTGGAAGCTAGAAGTCTTAAATCAAGGTGCTGACAGGGCTACACTCTCCCTGAAGGCTCCAGGGGAGAACCTTTCCTTGCCTTTTTCTAGCTTCTGGTGGTTGTCAGTAATCTTTGGCATCCTTGGCTTGTAGACATATTGCTCCAATCTCTGCCTCTGTCATCACATGGTGTTCTCCTCATGTGTCTTCTGTGTTTGTGTTCACATGGCATTCTCATTTCTGTATCTATATCCGAATTTTCCTCTTTTTATAAGAAAAGCGGTTATTGTATTAGGCTCCACCCTAATCTGGTATGACATCATCTTTACACATAATTACATATACAAAACCCCATTTCCAAGTAAGGTCACGTAGTGAGATTCCAGGTGGGCATGAATTTGCAGGCAGGGCACTATTCAACCCAGTATGGTTTCTATGCCAGCACTGGTTCCATTACCACCTGTTTCAAGGAGTCTGAAGAACATGGCTATCTGGAGAACATTTGCAGACAAAGTAACTGCTCATGGCAGAACGATGAAAGGAAGGTGACATAATTCAATGAAGAGGTGTAATAGGAAAACTGCCAGCAGCTTGGTGGTTTCAGGACTCAATCTCTCCTGCGAAGTCAATTACTAACAGATCCATCAGGCAAGAATATCAACCTGGACACTTCTTTAGGAAATTGTCCCTTTTGGCTGAACCAGTCTCTTCTCTGTACCCTGCTCCCAAAGAGGGGTGTCTTCTCCCCAACTCTCACACCATCTACATGAGGACAATGTCTGGGCATCAAGCTAAGCACTCTAAACACATGAAACTATCACCTCCATCAGAGAAGGGGAGAAACTGAAGTTCATAGAGATAAAGCAATCAGACAGGTGTCACACAGGAGAGTTGAGGCCTGAACACAGATCTACCTGACTCCAAAGTGAAGCCTCATTTCTTATGTTTGAGTGTGTGCTCGTACTCTTGCTCTCTCTCTCTCTCAAAAATGACCATTTATTCATTTTATATTTGAAACACATCATTTTCTCAATTCACAAAATATTACAACTGAAAGACGCCTCAGATACAACAATTTCATTTTATAGATGAACATACTGGAGACCAGATATGATACCTGAATGACCTGCCCAAGATCACGGGAGAATCTAGTGACCAAACTTGGAATAGATCCTCAGACTCTCTGGCTTCTGGTCCAATCTGGCAACATCTAGTCTCTCTAGTGGCATGTGGTAGTCTATGAGGTAAGACCATCCTTCACAGATAGGTCAGCATGGTAGTCTGGAGTGCAGACACTGAAGTTAGACTGCACTGATTTAAATCTTGGCTTGCCACTTGTTTCTGTGGGCCAGCCACTTAACATCTTAGCCTCAGTGTTGTGAACTATTAAATGGAGGTAATAAAGACATGAGTCTGTATCTAGTATCTAACAGGATTGTTGAGAGGATAAATGCTTAGTACATGTTAGTTGCTGGTAGCGGTTTTGTTGTGGTTTATTACTACTCTATTATTATTATTAGCATCATTATCATTAAAATCTAATAAAAAGCTATGAATGAGTGGCTTCCATGTTCTTAATAACCATATATTTCTAGCAGCCACACTGGTTGCAAGTCTTCATTCAAGGACCCAATGATACAGTGATTTCCTAGGCTCTCATAGTAATTAAATTCAATCTTGTTTCATAATCCACTTTATGCTGGTCCCAATGCCATGTTTTATGCAGAACACAAGTTGTGCAAAGGGTCTTTATTCTGGTTTTAATTTCCCTGATTGTGTGAGTGCACATTTAACTGCCTTCTTCAAATGATGGTGGGTCATTTAGTGTCCTGAAAGGCCAACAATGTTATTACATCCTGACTCTGACAAATCCTTGCTCTTGACTCTCTCATCTTATCCCTATAAGTCTCAGGAAGGCAAGCCCTGGGAAAATTATACAAACAGCCCCAAATATTTGGAATCAGCATTGTCCTCACATGTGTACTCTTCTCTGAAAGCTTAGAGCATTTCTCTTTCAGTTTTATTCTTTCATTAGCCCAAGGCTTGCTAATTAATTGGAATTTTCCAGGGCTTTTGTTGTTGTGACAAAAGCTAACAATGAAAAAGCTCATTCCTTCTTGTTAAAGGGGTCCATCCAGCCTCCACCAAGGAGCACAAAGACAGCAGGGATAAGAGGGAAGATTAAGTTGAATTTGAAAGGGTCAGACTTCATGAGTTCCTGTACCCCCTACTCTGCCCACGGCTGCCTTCATCTTCACCAAGACTGATTTATGAGAAGTGACATCTTAACCATGGCTTTTATCCTTCTAAAGGAAAAGCTGCTTAGGATCTAAAATTAAATGGCAGAAAACATCCTATCAACATGGAATGAGTAATATTGGGAAGCAAAAGATACTGTATTAGGTGAGAGGGCTATTCAAGAACAAAAATTTGTGGATCAGGGAGGAAGGGAGTAAAACCCAGAAGGACAGTCCCAGGCAAGACACAGACCTGACTTAAAAGAAACAAAAAGATGCTTAATATTGGCAAAAATAGTTTGCTTAAACCAAAGACGGCAGAGCAGCTAGAGGTGAGGAGTAGACAAGGAAAGTGAAGAGAGATTAATTCTGCATTGTTCTTGGTTTCCCTTCTAAGGTATCATGCTATGATTTGATACACTGAGTTACTGGAACTAATAGTGGGAACCACTATGGGCTGTGATTCATCCACAGTGTGAGAGGTTCTAAAGTACCTCTGCCTTGGTGATTCCATGGATGCAAAATAACAAAGACTAGAGGGGTTCTCAAACATGCTGACAAGGCCATTTCCAACATTGTTCTTGCAGAGTTCCTTTTGATGTAAACATCTACTGGAATATTCAAGGCAAAAAAAAAATCAGCCTATGCTTTTTAAAACCACATTATTTTCCATTAAAAAAGGTTTTCTAGTTTACTTGTTTATAGGTAAAATGCCTATAAAAAAGTATTTTCCAATGTTTGGACCCACAGGTTGCAACATGGAGCTACGCCTCGAGTTTCATTCTAGCACAAACTAGAGGGCCTTCAAAATATCTCCCCTTCCACACTGATGAAGGGCAAATCAGCGCAATCACCTATGGCGCCACACAATTTTGAACAAGTTGAGTATGAGGTGCCTGTACAGGTATCCCAATAGAACTATATATAGTTAGTTGGAAGGAAAAGCCTGGAAATGGGACCAGAAACAGGTTCTCAGGGTATCGATAAGCACAGTCTTTATTGTGGGTAAAATTGTTCAAGATCACATTATGTAGGAGCTGCAGAATAGGGCAAAGATGGAACTCCAAGGATCTTGAATGTTCATGGCTGCAGGCAAAAAGAAATCTGTGAAAGAGGAAGAGAAAGTGTGTTTGGATGGGACGGGGTAGACAGGAGGGAAGAGCAAGGTGGTAGGGGAATATGCCACAATACTGAAAGCCTCAGGCTCTGAAGTGAGACCACTTGACTTCAAATCCTGGAGCCACTGCTTATGGGACTTGGAACCCCAAACAAAGCCAGACCTTCTCTGCACTTCCATTTCCCTCTTTGGAAAACAATAATACAGAACATATTTTTCTGATAGGAAATACTTGACAATATGTCTTGATCATATTAAGTGTAGTTCAGTGGATTGAGTGCCGGCCTGTGAACCAAACAGTCACTGGTTTGATTCCCAGTCAGGGCACATGCCTGGGTTGTGGGCCAGGTCCCCAGTAGGGGGCACACAAGAGGCAACCATATATTGATGTTTCTCTCCTTCTCTTTTTCTCTCCCTCCCCCTCTCTAAAAATAAACAAAATCTTTTCTAAAAAAACCATTAGCCATGACTAATAAGTCTATTGAGGAGCAAACAGGAATACAGACATGACCCAATATGGCAGAGGAGTAGGTAGAAGCTACACACTCACTTCCTCCCAGGACCAAACTGGAATTACAACTAAATTAAAGAAAAATCATCCTGAATAACCAACTGAACACTAGCTGGAGAAAAGCCTTATAACCAAGGACATAAAGAAGAAACCGCTTCTTCACAATTAAACTGGTAGGGAATACAGAGGCACAAGAGGACTAGCTGGGCTCCTGCAGGAGGCTGCTGAAGTTCCGGAGGGTTAGTGTGGCAGCCAGGGGTTCCCACTGAGAAGTACCGGGTCTGTGAAGCAAATAGGAATTGATATGTAAGGTTACGGGTAACTAGGAGCATCTCAGAGCTTTTCCTAGAACTGCTCTAAATAACCCTGAAGGGTGGAAAGGAAAGCCCCAGCTCATGAGACATTGGGGAAAACCCTGTAAGTCAGAGAAACCACAAGATGAGAAAGATGGGGACCCCAAGATAATCTTTCCCTTAAAAGAGGAACAGGATGTTTGTTTGTCTATGAGGTGATGTGCAGGAAAAAAAAAACATAACAGTAACTATTCTTACAGCTATGGCAGAGTAAAAGAGAGCTGTACTAAAGATGTGAGTCCAAGTTCTGGCCTGACAGCTAAACAACTCCTTGTCATCCGTGGAAAGCTTCCTTGTCCTTCCATAACTGGGATTTTGTATATGCAAAATGGCCACTAAAGCCCCTTCCAGTTCTCATCATTTATTATTTTCAGAATTCTGTAAGTTAATCTAAGGATTCAGTGGCTCAACTGAACACAGTAACTAGTGACGACATTAAGAATGAGAGAATCATCAGCCTCTTATTTTGTTTGTACGAAACAGAGAACCCAAGAGTCACCTAAAGTTTAATTAAAGGGATGATAAAAATGTAGAGACAGCCATATCTTCCCTCTTCTTTTTTTTCCTCCTCTGTGTGCCCCCCACACCAGAGACAGTATGAAGAAAAAGGATGAAGCCAACTGAACCACGGTTGAAACAAAGCAGTGTTCCTCTTCACTGGCACCTCCAAAAAAGTTTTGAGTGTACGGGCAGGGAGAAGGTAGATGTAAGAAAGATGAACATGTACATAACATTGATTCAACCAGAGAATCAGAAGTAAGCTCAACTCTGGATCCAAAAAAATAAGGACTATGCCTAAATAATCTGCAGCCCTCATTTTACCACTGAGAGAGATGACTCCCAAGTTGAAGCGAATCACCTAAGAGCCAACAGTGAGACAAAGCTGGAGTAGGAGCTTGTGTTTGCTGACTCGGTTCAGTACCAATTCCACAGAAGTATGAATCTAACTGATCAAATTCCAAATGATGACATTTCCAAATAAGAGACATTGAGTGGGAGTAATCAACTATAATTGCTAAATTCTTGGGAAATTTTTGGATTTCTCCATTTTCATGGAAACCTGAGAGAACAAGCAGAAAAGAAAAATAAAATACATTTAGCCCCTACTACATGCCAGCCATTTTGCTAAGTGTTTTTACATATGTTCCCACATAAGCCTCCCCACTCTGAGTCTCACAGGTTCTGAGCTCCTTGAGGAGAAGAGCAGTGTTTTATTCACCCACGAATCCTCAGTGTTTGGCAGAGCGCTGGTACACAGTAGGTACTCAATATGTGCTTGCTGAATGAGTGTAAAACTTTTCTGGTCCACAAAGTGAAGATCAGAGAAATGCAGTCGAGGCAGGCACGTTACCAGTAAAAGCAGCAGCAGCATGTGAATCTGGGGTTGTCTGACCCCACCGCGCATTCCTGTTTCTTTCAGTGCAAAGGGTACCTTTCACATACATTTTCCCAAGCCCAACAACACCTCTTTTCTTCCAGATGGACTGGCTGATTAATGCCATGTTTCTGGTTATTGCATCTTCTTCTCTAAATCCTATGGCTGTTACCAAGTGTTTTCAGTATACTATGTTTGTTCTGGTCACTCCTCTCCACTGCCCAAGCATGATCAGGATCTTCAAGGGCACTGGTGAGAACACACTCTAAAGGGCCAGCAGCAAGGAGACGCAGAACCACAGGAGGAGCATTTTGGTCCTAGGTTCCAATTACAGGTTAATTCCTGTGATGTAAAGATAACATAACTGACTTGGTTAGATGCAATCTTTCCTTCCCAGCTTGATAGCAAAGACTTCAATTTAAAACTCAGCAAACAAGTCAGACCAATTGTTCATTCTCCCTATCCCCCTTTGCTTGCCAAAGCTTCAGACTAGCTTTGTTAAAAATGACTGTCTAAAGTATAAGGAAAGGTATTCTCCCTTAAATGCATATACAAGAAGTCATGCCTTTCAGATAGTTTTTATTTGAGCCTATTAACTGGACTCTATTTGTTCTACCCAAGAAAGCCCAAAGAAATGGATAATGATCTAAAACAGACTTCATTTGAACAGTTCTGTATATTATATGAAAAGAAATCTTCAGAAATGTTCCCACAACAAAGTCACTAAATGAATGTCACTATGCCTGAATAGAGGAATAAAACTGAATTGTGATAAAAGTGAGTTGCTTAAAAAACCTTTAGTTCATGCCTACCAAATTACCCTGAACATTATGTGCTGAACAAAGGCTCTGATACTCATAGTATTAAGTAACAAAAACATTTTGAGAAATGAGTCAAAATTTTTACTTTAAAAATGATTTATGCATCATTTTCTGGTTTTATGGGTGTTGTAATTGTCCTCCAGACCTTTTAAGTGTCAAATTCTTTGTTGCTGCACTATTTTTTCTTTAATGCTAGAGACCATGTTGGGGTGCTGTATAGTAAATTAAACAAGAAACTCCATGAAAATGGACATAAGCTTTGTTCCCTGGTTAGGCCTAATCACTTAAACATCATTCTGTGTAATACAGATTCCCTAACTGGCATATAACCAGAAGATTTGGTTAATGAAAATCATGGTAGCAATGTAAGAAAATATGTTATTTAATTTATAAGTGATGAGCTATTTAAATTTCACAGAACATTCTCATATTTTTTTCCTTTGGAGTCAAAGATCATAACCATCATCTTCAATGAGGAAGAAGGAGAGAACTGATTGTCCTGTCTCTGTACTTCAGGCGTCTCCAACCCTAGATAATTCTTGGCCAAAGTTCTGCTGCTGTCAGACATTGTCTCCTGGTAGTTCTCTGAATCTTAATTTCCTAAATGAGATCTCTACTGCTTGTCACACACAAAGAAAGCATGAAGAATGACATCAAAATTTATACTTTTTATTCACTGACTTTTAAAAAACTATCATTACTAGCCCCAGACTCTGGAAGTTATTAAACAGCTTTGAAAGTCCTGAGAAGTTTACCAAGTTTTCAGATAATTCCTTGGTGTTGTCAGAGGTGAGATCTACAGAGGTTGTTTTTGCGTAGCGAGGCAGAAAGAAGATGAGAGAATGAGGGGAAAGATCCAGGTGCTAGTCTCACAGCTGCCGCCCACGTGTAATCCAGGACTCTCCTTTGCCATAAAGGACACTGGGACAACTGGTGACATGACTATGGTCTATATATTAAATAACAGCATGTATCAACATGAAGTTCCTAATTTTGATTATGGCACTGCCATGACATAAGAGAATTGCATGTTTAGGAACTACACACCAAAAAATTTAGGAATAAAAGGGTACTGTGTCTGCATCTCCCTCTAAATAGTACAGAAAAAAAAGAGAGGGTAAATAATGAAGCAAATGTGGTAAAAAAAAGTTAGCAGTTGGGAAATCTAAGTGTTAAGGGAATTCTTTGTACTTTTCTTGCAACTTTTCTGTTAGTCTGAAATTACATCAAAATAAAAACTTAAATCCTAGGTATAAAATCAGTAAATACTCACAGAATGCCACCTCCCTTCTTGTGGATATAGTATCCTCATATGTAAAATAAGAAAGAGTTGAACCAGAAGATATTTTAAAAATTTAGCTACCCTTCTGATTCCATAACAAGTAGGAAATTATTTATATAACAACTTTCCTGTAACATATGGAGAAAACAATAACAGTCGTAAACATGATTCCTGCCTTCAAGAAGGCTAGTGATAAAATAGGGATTAGTGTGCAAGATGAGTTAAAGCTAGTTGGAGAAACTTTGTAGAACAGGGGAGTCAAACTCATTTTCACCGGGGGGGCCACATCAGCCTCACGGTTGCCTTTAAAGGGCTGACTGTAATTTCAACTCCTTAAGAGTTAAGGAGTAGTTACATGTATACAGTCCTAAAATTATGTCAGGCCCTCGAAGGCAACCGCAAGGCTGATGTGGCCCCTAGTGAAAATGAGTTTGACATCCCCATTCTAGAAGATATGAATTTACAAAGAAATATTAAAAGTGTAAAGATATGAACTGGCAATGAGGTTGGAGGGGACTTTACAGAAGGGCCACTCTTTTGAACAGAGGCATAGAAGCAGGCCCGAGGGAGTCTCTTGCCCAGAAGATCAAACAACTTTGTCTGGGTCAGAGGGGTGAAGCTTGACTAGTCAACAGGTCTGTACATTCGATCAGCTTTATAAAACTGCACATGAGGATGCAACCAAGGCATGGGAGCTAGCGTCAGAGTACTCTCCCAACCTGACAGGTAAACCTCTAATTCAATATGCAACGTACAGTGTATTTAAGTCTTTGAGGCAGTCATTAGGAGCACACACTGATCTCCTCCAAGCACACACCCAATACAACAGCCCAAAGGTGAAGCACTGGGTGCAGTAAACACATTGCTCGGACCCCAAAGTAGGCAGGTCGCATTCAGAACTAAGATATATGGTGGAACTCCTTCCCCTACTCTGCAAAGTCTTCAGAAAGGTATCCGTGTTCTATACAGCATACGTATGTTCGGGCTATGTGGTTTTTTTAGTAACCACCTAAATGCACATAAGAAGGAACAATTCCAAAGACTTCCACTACAAACGCCAAGTAAAAAGTTTCTATGAACTCATGACCAGGGATCACACACAGTCAGGCAGGGAACACAAATGAGGTAGAAAAATTAATTGGTCAATTAACAACTATTTAATTAGGAAATCACATACCTACAACTGTGCTTGTGATACTTAGCACCTACAGATCACACAAAGGGATTAATTACATGACAGTGATCATGTTTCTAAAGATGAGATTTATCAGCATCCATGTACATGGCAAATGTACTTTTATTAGTATTACCTGTAAGTCATATTTAGAATAGCAGGCATTCACTCCTGAAATGAATGTGCACCATAGAAGAAGTATTTATAACAATTCAATTTCCAGAGATTGACATAACTATATATGAAAGTACCATATTCACCAAAATAGTATGAAGATAAAAGAGTTACTTTTATTCACTAAAACAGCCTGCGGAATAGTTTAAGTTAAGCCTTCAAATATAAAATGTGTTGACCCAAGCCTGGCAATAAAGTTTCCATAAAAGCTTTTTAGAGAAAGATTAGGTTAAAATGTAACCTATCACATTCTGTTCTTCACCTTAAAAGAAATGATAAACTCTGTCTTTAGGCTTCCATTCTTCGTGTTAAACAAAAGAAAAGAACACAGATGGAATACACTTCACTCACTTAACCTGAAAATCAGGTCCAAACATCAAAATTTGGAATAAGGAAAGAGACATACTGGTCGATTTCTTTAAAAATTTATCTGTAGCTATATCAGAGAGGAACTGCTTACATCATCCAATGTGACCTTTAATGGGTTGATAAGTTATCTCACAATATCAAACTTTATAACAAAAGCAGTCATACAGAAGGACTCTGATCATGATGATTTTTTCTCTTAACTTAGTTAAGCTTAAAATGGCCCACACTGTTCAGAATTTGCAGGTTTTCAGCGAGTACAATTTGGAACCACGGTAACACACACAGAACAAATCTCTAATGTCAATGGACTGAAGAGAGCTGGCTAAAATTTTAAGTCATTTAAAGAAAAATAAAAAACCAAAGGTTGAGAAATCTTTTTTATTTTGTTTGTAGTTAAAGTAATAATGGCCAAAAGAGTTTTTGTTGCTATTGTTTTTAATTCTAACAATTAATAGATTTGCTGAACATTTCCTTTTTGTAATACATTCTTTTATACCAGGTACATTGTATTTAAGTAGATGTGAAAACTGAAGTTTAACTTTGCCTCTAAATGCTAGGATCTGGAAAAAAAAAGTGTCCCTCAAATGAATCACACTCAGGCTAACAATAAATGCACATGAATATATATTTTCTTATTTACTTGAAAATTGTTGTATTTATATCTGTCTTAGTATTACTGAGCTTTCTTTTACCGGGTAATGTCTCAGCTCCAACTCTCAATATATACAAACTCTTAGCAATACCGTAATTCCTAAGAGTAAGCTGGGTACTTACAGGGCTATAGGATCTTCTGGTCCACCAAGGTCATTTGTTGCTCATACCTGAGTAGCTGGCACTCAGCAAGTAGTTTCTCCCAGTGAAAATCGAGAGCTGATGGTAAACATCTAAGAGTATCCCAAATCTCAATGTAGAGTATTTTTAAAGCCCCTTTTTATACAGGCTACTTAGCACTTCATAAAATATTAACTATAGATAGTGTTAGCTGGTCCTGAGTTTTGTAGTCAACACAGCACAAATTTTTGTAATGAATGAATGAACGCATGAATATTGAATGAGAATATATTGTCTGAGATGAATTATGGTATAAAGGTCTTTGTGCGCTCCACGGGTAAGGGTGGAGGAATTCTATAACAAGACAAAATCATAAGAAAATTACTAGGAAACAAGCTCAAGCTATGCAATACTCAGTCCCTCTCACTGTTACAAAGACTGCAAGCTCTTTGCAAACAGTGCTGTCTTAATCAGGGGCCTTACTGACAGAAGCCCTCCTCAAGGCCTGGACAATGGAAGGAGTATAAGCTCCAGCTAAAGAGTGTTGGGGCTGCTTGCTGTCATGGAGGAAAGCAGGCTGGATGGTTGGTTGTTTTTTCAATTTTCGGAGAGAAGCCAAAAGTCTGAATTTTTATGTGCAATCTTCTCATTTGTAAATGTTAGTTAGCTCTGCATTTTTTTAAAAACACACTGTGTGGACTTAACAGAACACAGCTTCAGGCCACATTCTGCCATGGACCGGCCTTTCATAACTTCCAATCTACACCTTTCTACCTATCAACAAGAACTCACTGCTCATTTAACCTAATCTTCAAGTCTGCCGAAGGATGGAACATGGGAGTAACAAAGCCGTATCACTAAAAAAGAAGCTAAAACAGGAATACAAATGGAAAACCAAGCATAGCTTCTAAGTGGCTCAATTCCAGTAAGAGCTCATATAATATTAAGACCTAGCTGTTTTCAATCTCTGCAATTACGCTCAACTTCACTTGGCAATTTGTTTCCTCCTATGTTATCACCCATATCTTACCCCTTAATTTGCCCCTAATTCTTCCTATTTATTAATCATGACATATGTGTCTTCTTTTCTTTGTGTAAATAGCATCAAATTCTTTTTGGAAAGAGGTGGGGCATAAGTAAATTTCAAAAAATAAAATCTTTCAAATGTTCATAATACTCTAATTACAGGCAACTATATTACTATATTTAGGAGCTATATATTTTTAACTCAAGAAGTGATCCCTGAGGGGTGAGATTTTTCTGAAGCAATAAATGTTACTGAAAAAAATCTATATCCAAAATTTATCATTGCAAAATACTGGAAGAGTCTTCTTTGTTCATTTGTTTGTTTTTTATATTTATTTTTTTACTGTTGTTCAAGTATAGCTGTCTCCATTTTCCTACCACCATTTCCCCCCATAACACCCACCCTCAATCCTACCTGCCTTTGGCTTTGTCCATGGGTCCTTTATACATGTTCCTCGACTTGACCCCTTCTCTTCGTTACCCTGTTATCCCCCCTCCCCTCTCATTACTGTCAGTTTGTTGTTTATTTTAATGTCTCTGGTTATATTTTGCTTGCTTGTTTGTTTTGTTGATTAGGTTCCACTTGTAGTTGAGATCATATGGTATTTGGTTTTTCTTCTTCTCCTTTTTTCATTGTTGTTCAAGTACAGCTGTCTTTATTTACCCCCTACCACTCCCACCCCATCCCAGCCATCCCCACCTCCCACTGGAAGATTCTTATTTCAAATGATTTATGTTCTTGAAACTTTAGCAAAATTAGACAAGAAACCTAATTTGAGCACCCCATTAACAAACACACACACACACATTTCTATATGGAAAAATAACCTAAACACTCCTATAATTTTTATAAAGCCACTTAGATTTCCACACCTCTACCCCAGTTTTAGTTCTCATATTTCAGTATATTCAGACCTCTGTAAGAAATTCTACATAAGTAAGCGAAGCCACAAAAAAACTTCTGCAGCAGAGACATTGCTCTAGAGGAAGAAAGCAATTAAAATAATAGTTTGCCCCTATAATATAAGGTAATATAAATATGCAAAGAAATAATGACATGTGAATTTCTTCATATTACAATAAGATGCATTTAAATTATTGTTATTAGCAAATTAAACTAGCCTTCTTGATTACATCTACCTAGAAAAATAGCATTAACATGTGCACATCAGTGCAAAAAGATTTCTTGGACATGGCAAGGAAAATACACAAATAGATTACTTTCAATTCACTTATTTTTTTAAAAGTTCCAAAAACTCCAATGGCAAAACAAGGTGTGTGTGTCTATGAAATTCTTTCGACTTAGACTATTTAAATCATAAAAAACATACGGTATAAATACCATATTCTATTCTAAAACAATGTCTCAGTGAGGATCATGAGAGGGAAAACAGAAGTGGATATGCAAATATGATTAGTACATATATCATAAATTATATAATGACATTTTTATAAATCTACCACCACTTTGCTTTTTATTGCATATGCTAAGCAAGCAGATGCTAAATCTGTAAACTGTGATTTAACCTCCCTTGTTAATTAATTGTTCCTTCGGAATTACTGGCTTTTAAATCCCGTACTGCAGTTGCTTCATCTTAGAGACACATGCCAGTCTTTCATTCAGGTTCCTGGGCTATGTTCCAGGAGCAATAAATACTGATTTCTTTTTAAAAAAATTATTTAATGATTCATTTGCATTTTATTTATATATTGGCATTTTACCTGGTTTAATTTTAGATTCTTCTAACTCGAGCCCTCAAGCCTACAAGAATCTAGATCTGACCATCTTCACAACAAATATGGCTGGTGACATTGAGAAGTGAGATTACTTAGAAAGAGGCCAAGGACAAAAGAAAGGGAACCAGAGAACAATGCACTTACAGTGGCAGCCCTCCCTAAGCATTTGGTCCTCTGAGATCAGGACCCCTTCCTTCTTCTAAAAAGCAAATAGTCCAAACTGGAGGATTCCTCAGACATTAGTTCAAGGCCTTTCTAGATGGTCTCCTTACATCCAAAATTCTCTCTTTCTAACTGAACCTTAGCATTCCTCCATTTGTACCCCATACTCGTAAATCCAAGCCTTTCCCATTAAAAGCAAGTCCATCATTCTGCTTTGAGAAGAAGAAATAGAGGGAGTGGGTGGGGGGATAAGGTACATAGGGAAAAATGGCAATGAATAAATATCTATCAATAATAACCTTAAATGTAAATGGACTAAATGCTCCAATCAAAAAGCAAGGATAAGAAAACATGACCCGTATATATGGTGTCTACAAGAGACCCACCTGAGAACAAAAGATTTATACAGACTGAAAGTAAATGGATGGAAAAATATTCCATATAAATAGAGATGTAAGGAAGCTGGAGTAGCAATACTTCTATCAGACAAAACAGAATTCAAAACAAAGACCACTTTGTTTTGAAACAAAGAATTCATAACAAAAGACAAAGAAGGTCACTATATACTCATAAAGGGATCAATCCAACAAGAGGATGTAACTCTTGTAAACATATATGCACCCAACATAAGAACACCTAAAAATATAAGTAAAATTTTGGGAGGACTTTAAGGAAGAGATAGACAGCAATACCATCATTATAGGGGATTTTAACACCTCACTGTCAACAATGGATAGATCTTCCAGACAAACAATCTATAAGGAAATAGCAATCCTAAATGACACACTAGATCAAATGGATTTCACTGACATTTAAAGAACACTTTATCCCAAAGCAATAGAATACATATTCTTTTCAAGTGTTCATGGACCATTCTCAAGGACAGATCACATGGTAGGGCACAAAATAAGTCTTAACAAATTCAAGAAAACTGAAATCATATCTAGCATTTTCTCAGATCATAATGGCTTGAAACTAGAA
>PVKM010024908.1:0-10662 GCA_004027735.1 Carollia perspicillata
AATGTCTTCATTAAAATATCAAAGTCCTTTAAGATCTGGAGCACCCAGCAGCTCCTGTCTCCCCGCCGCCCTAATTCAGGGTACCATAACTCAGGGAAAGAGCACAGGCCCGTGTTTCCAGGCCGCTTGCACCATCAGCCGTGTCGCCATCTGGGCAGGATATCCAATTAATCCAAAGCCATGTGGCACCTTCTCATGCTCTACTGGCAAGAGTTCTTGGTACTCATTTGTCCAGGCAAAGTCTCTTCTTTCCTCCACCAGAGCTGCGGGGGTGTGCACTCTGGCAAAACCTTGTGGCTCCCCCTTGCAAAGCTGCAAGGGGATCTGTACTCTCCATAAGACCTCGTGGTTTTTCTCTAATGACGGCCGTGTCTGGGTTTAAATCCCCACACCAATCTTTCTCTGTACCCCCATTTCCGACTCCTCCTACAGTCAGTTACACCTGCTAGCATCCCTGTACTATCCCAAGTTTACTGGGCTGCCATCATGAGTCTGGGCAGATTTGGACCAACATCCTGGAGCCAATCTGCTTCCAGCTCTCACGCAGGTGCTGTAACCAGGGGGAGTTGCCTCCTAGTTACGTCTTGGGTGGAAGTCAGTCCCTTCTCCCTGGCTCAAAGCATGGCCACAGCTATTTAACATATCCATGAAATCAGTTAAAGGCTATAGATATGTCAGATGACCATGCCAGAGGTTAGCTGCAAAGCTGTTGCTATGCAAAACAGCTCTCAGTGGCCCTCCTCCATTTGTCCCCTTCCCCCAACTCACACCTGTAGGGGAAGGGGTGCGGACGTCTTAATATTTCCTGGACTCCTTGGGTTTTGTACCCCATTCCAAATCCCTTTTTGGGGCCCCCCTCTTGGCTGCACCCTGTATCAGTTGGACAAGGATTATCCGGTGAATAAACATTGGTATTTTTAACAGCAGTTCTGTGGAAGGCTTTTATTCTTATGCAGGGGAGTGAAATTTATTTTTATGTCCTTTAGAAAATTCAGCTGGCAGGCGCTGGCTGCTATCGCTCAGTAGTCTCTGGTTTGATTCCCCAGGGGGCACATGCCTGGGTTTCCCGCCAGGCCCCCAGCTGGGGGTCTGCAAGAGGCAACCAATCAATGCATCTCACACACTGGGGTTTCTCTCCCTCTCTTTCTCCCTCCCTTCCTGTCTCTCCAGAAATAAAGAAATAAAATCTTCGAAATTCAGCTGGTAGATGTACATAGGATGACTGCGGGTGGAGGGTTGTAGGAAAGAAGAGCCATTTAGAAGGCTGCTTTCACAAATACCTCAAATATATATGTTTTCTACATACAGGGTCCAGCAGAAGTAACACCTGCTTGAGTGTGGTTGGTAGAGGAATAATGTGGGTATAAAAATTTATATTTTAATTTGAACATTTCCCCTAAAATGTCATACACATTACAGAATTACAGAATTACATGCTTATGGTTTTTTAATGAAAGATTTTGTAATAAAAAAGGGTGTTCTTTGCGCTAGACCCTATATGTTGAGTTCTGCCCTAGCCTTTGAGACTGACTGGGATCCTGGGAGGCAACAGAACTTCGTTCCTAGTTCTAAGCCCTTGTTAGAATGAATAGGTCATCAACAGGACACTTGAGAGCCTTAAGCAAAAGGGAGTGGTAGGTAATTGGAAAACCGTGGGATGCGTGTGCTGGAGGGTGGGAGTGTGGGTTGGAGGTACTGAGGTGGAACCTGGGCAAGTCTGCTCAGTCTTCCAATGATGGAGGTGGGCTAGAGTCTGGCTTCCAAACCCTCCCCCAGAGACCCCTTACTGCTGAAGGCAGCTGGTACCCACAAGGGGCTGGGGCACAGACTTCGGCAACTTTATTTTTTATTCTTCCTTTTTTTGTTGTTTCTTTTTGTGTTGTAGCAGTTTTATTTTTTCAATTAGGGTGGAATTTGCATTTCAGTGCATATGGAGCTTGAATTTCACTTCCTGATAAAGGGAGTGCTTGCCTTGGGGACTCTTGAAAATTTGACAAGAAGTCAGCATTTTCTCCTTCAGATCTCAAGCCCCATTTTCCCAAGCTCTCATTTCCAGGTTCCTTGCGAGACCTTGCGTAATTATTTCATATTCATCTTGTAAACAAAACAGTCCAGTGTGCCCACCGACTTCCTAGGCACACAGTGCGAACTAATTAATCTGCTCTGTGAATCCCGGCAAACATGGGGGCACCCTGGGGCACGGTTTCTGGGTGACTCGTGTGCATTTTGATGGAGGTGTTTTCTGCCTCCAGTGGAATGCCCTCACGCGGTCCCCTGTGGCAGGAATGGGAAAGCTGAGAGGAGAGGGCAGAGCTGCTGGGGCGGGAGGCTCTGCAGCAGGCCCGTTAGTGCGTGAGTGCGCGCTGGTCACAGCAGGCTTCTTCCACCTTCACTGCCCTTTCCTGCAGGGGGAGGAAGAAACAGGCTAAAATTTTCACTCGTTCTCAGATTATTTTATTCCAACTTGGAAAGAGAAATCCTGGATTTGAGCCCTGTTTCCGCCACTTACGAGTTGTTTGAGCTTGGCTGTGTGAGCTGATCGCAGTCACCCCAACTGTAAAGGGCAGTTCCAATGACATCTCTGTCTCCTTTACAGGAGAGAGGGTTATTGGGAGAACGCAGAAGTCAGTGTACATGGAAAATGCTGCTCATTTGCTGTGTAAAGAATGGAACGCCAATAGTGACCACCACTCACATTTGAGGTCGTATCCTATTACTGTTCTCTGTGGACATCTATAACCTTGGTGTGATGGGTACGAGAGAGAACCTCAAGCAATATTAAGCAGTATTCTAAGAATGGCATGGCTTCTGACACTGTATTTTGCAAACCAAAAGCTGTAAATTTAAAGATAATAGAATGCTGTACTGGCTTGTGTGGCTCAGTGACTTTAGCACAGGCCTGGGAACCGAAAGGTTGCTGGTTTGATTCCCGATCAGGGTACATACCTGGGGTGCCAGCCAGGACCCTGGTTGGGGGCATGTGAAAGGCAACTGATCGATGTATCTCTTACACATTGATGTTTCTCTCCTTCCTTTCCCCCTCTCTAAATGTAAATAAATAAAATTTCTTGAAGATAATAGAATTCTAAAAGGGAAGTGTTCTGGAAAATTGAGGACCTATGGTTGGCAAAGGTATTTTTTTAAGTACTGGGCTAGGGGCTAGGAGACTTGATCTCCAGCCCCTCCTCTGTCAGTGACCTTGAGCCAGTGTGGCAGCATTCTGGGCCTCTCTTCCCCCAATCTGTAAAATAAGGGTGCTTGACCCATTGTTTCTTCACAGGGATGAATTGGGGAGTCACCAGGGAAGATACCCAAAGGCAGAACTTTATTTTGTTTTTCTTGCTGTGTTTCCAAATTATATGAAAGCACTAGACACAGGGTAGGTACTCGATAAATATATATTTGTAACAAATGAATAAAACATTTTGAAAATTCATAGGCCTGGCTGCACCCCTGAATCCTCATGCAACACGGGATAGAAGCTGTATGTGTTTTGAAGAAGCCCTCTGGCTCATTTTGCCAAGCAGCCTTGGCTAAGAACCACTACACTCACTCAAGAAGCCCCAAGGTTCCTTACATGTGAAGTGGCCAGATTTAGCCAATAAAAATATAAAACATTTGAATTTCAGATAAACAATGCAAACCTATAGTATAAATATGTACCATGCAATATTTGGTTGTTGCAACTTACATAATTAGGTAGGGCTACTGCTTAGGCTGAGGGTTAGGCCAGAGAGCGGCACTGTGACACTGGCCCAGATTTGGGAATCAGACAGATAGTCTTGGTTTGAGTCTCTGCCCTGACTGTGTGTTCTTGACAAATGGCTTAGCTTCACTGGGCTTCATAACTACAGTATCTATCCTGTACAATTGCTCAAAGTGTTAGAGATAACATAGGTCTGATGGCTAGCACACATCTAATAAAGTTTAGATGTTATTACTGCAGTCGATATATTTAGTTGGTTTAAAGAAAAGAACCTCAATATTGATGAGACCTTTATTGCATGGACTGTCAACTAGTAAATTGGCCTTCTGAAATGACCAAGCTCATAGTTGATATTCCAGGTAGACTTGGGAAAGTTAGACTGATTGCTGACCTTCCGTCTAACAATACCTCTAAGTCCGGGGGAACAAAGCATACCGAACAGTAACAGATTATACAGGATAAATAAAGAAAGGAAGTTCTTTCATTTCACTCCTTATGAAATGTCATTTGCTGAACTTCCCTTTTCTAATGTCAAAGGTAAATATTTGTTCAGGTTTTATAGGGTCATTCTACAAAGGGATAGGCCATTACTTGGGCAATGGAAATATTTCAATCCTGACCTAGCTTATTTCTCTTCTAGGTTAAAAGCATCTTTTGTTTCTACAGTTTTGGTTGTTTCTAGAAATTTCTAATACATCTTCTCTGGTTAAAAAATAAACATATATGGCAACGAATGTGGAATGCTCATTACAAGGAAACAATTCTCTCTAGAAGCATGTATTTGGACAAAAATCTCTAGATAATTTCATTATCAAATTTAAAGAGGAACGGCTGGAAAATAAATTGACCATTAAATTTTCAGCTGAGCTAATATGATTGTCAGCTACATGCATTAAGCTCCCTCCCGTCATTTCATTGTTTGTCCAACACATTGTATTTGTTGTTGAGCCTATATTGTGTAGCAGAGGCTGTCGAAGGGCTAGGGATCCTCAGTGAATGAAACAGACCCAAATCCTTGCTTTTGCGGAGCTTGTGTTCTGGGGTAGGCAGAGACATGCAGGCATACCAAGTGAGTGTATCTGTAGCATATAGGCTGTAAGTGCCATGAGAAGGGAGAACAGGCGATGGAGCATGGGAGGAAGTAATGGTGGTGGCGTGGCATTACGGTAAATAGTGGGCCTCTTTGGGAGGGTGACTTCTGAGGAAAGGAGGGGATGGAAGGAGCCATGCTGATGCTGAGGGAGAGAAGAGGAATGTTAAGCACACATGACCTAAGGCAGAAGCCGTCTGGAGTGATCCGAGAGCCGCAAGGAAGGCGGCGTGGCTGCGGTGAAGAGAGGGAAGAGCAGAGAAGGGGGAGAGAAGACAGGTTAACCAGTATAGTCTTAATCATGATGAAAGACCTCAGGAACTTAACCTCCAATTGTTAGTCTTTATTTATTTACTCCGTGACTGCTGGGAAATTCTGAATTACTTCCCTGGAATGCTGGTCCTTTACTTGTAAACCATGAGTAGGTTAGAGATGCTTCACAAAATTATGACTAGAGGGACTCGATATAGCTTAGTGATGATACACGTGCTTTAAACAATCTGAGTCCATAGTCTGACTTACTGTGCCCCTGAGCAAGCCACTTTACCTCCCCGTGCTTCAAGCTCTGTCTCTGTGAAACGAAGCAGCCACAGGGCCTCCTTCGCAGCTGTGAGTTGTAGGAGAGGGTCCACAGAAATTGTTTAGCATAGTGCTTGGCACATAAAAGTACTAAGTAAATATGATCATTTTTTAAAAGCATAATTAGGAGGATTAGGTGTTTTTGAAATACCTATTTCAGTATATATCTGAAATGTGTATTTAATAACTAAAACATGCTTTTGAGCAAAAAAAGTCCTATTATTGTTATTATTAATTGTGGTAGCCAGCCTCTAAGATGATTCCACAACGATCCCTGTCTCTGAGTATCCACCCCTGTCCCTTCTTTAGTCTCCCACATTGTCCCAGGATCTATGAAACCATACAATATGGCAGAAGTGATGGTAGGTCACTATTGAGATTAGGTTATAAAAGCCCTGGCTGGTGTCGCTCAGTGGATTGAGTGCTGGCCTGCAAAACAAAGGGTCACGAGTTCGATTCCCAGTCAGGGCACATGCCTGGGTTGTGGGCCAGGTTCACAGTACGGGGCACACGAGAGGCAACCACACATTGATCTTTCTCTCTCCTTTCCCCTCTCTCTATAAATAAATATCTAGATAGATAGATAGATAAAATCTTTAAAAAATAAGTAAAAGACTTTGTAGCTATCATTTTGGCTGTTCTCTCTCTCATTACTTGCTTTGGGGGAAGCCAGCTGCCTTGCTAATAGCAGCCCTGTGGAGAGGCCCTCTATGGAGAGGGTGTGAACTAAGGCCTGCTGACTTACATGACTTACATGCCATACCCATGTAAGTCACAGCCTTCTTGGAAGTGGACCCACAGGCCTGGACAAGGCTTCAGTGACAGTAGCCCTCATTGACATTGTGACGGCAACTTCATGCGATGCCCTGTTAGATAGATAAAAGACAGGCAATGCAGAGCGGGGAGCCCTCCTAAGGCACACAGACTAGAACAGCAGGCAAACACGTGCGTTGCTTAGATAAGCAAACTGCCCTTGAGCCAGCCTGAGATGGTGAATGCAAAAGAGCTGGGTGCACTTGTTAGCTAAGATAATAATAATAACAATAGCATTCTAGAATTCTGTATATTTCCTGTCATTCCTAGGAATGACAGTAGACAATAAGATCCTATAAGTGACTGCCTTGGCTCCAAGTCTCAAAGCTGAATTTCAGAGAGGGTGCTGCCCCTGAACTACAGCCATCGGCCCCAGACCCTGAGTCTACCTCCGCCCCTTTCACCATTCTCCTTCCCTCCTTCGACTGGGCTTTGTCAGGCTGTGCAATTGTGCCTGGAAGAGAAAAGTCGCTTAAGCCCTTCTTTGTTGGAATTCGACACTATGTTACACATACCAGGTCTCCTTTGAATACAGCGTTCGGTAAAAGGCTCTGGCGTGACCAGAGCAGGGAACCCTCGTTTCTCCACCTTGGTCAGTTCTGGTGCTCAACCTTGGACTTTACCCACCCACCATCCCGACAAGTTTTGAGGACCGTTGGGTAAGCAAGCTATCCTTAATATTTAAAAAATAACTAATGATTAAAGGGAGCTACACTTAACTGTATCAAGGAACATTAAACATGACTAATTCTAAAACTGCATCAGGCTCATGCACATCAGTCTATTGAACTAGACAAAGCCCTGCCAATGGGGAGAAAAGTCAACACTTTAGCGACAAGACTGAGGTCATACTGACATCAATGCTCCTTCCTAGGTTTCAACTGTGATAATCTGATTGTCATTAAACATGGGGCAGCCTCAGGACCCCACCACCCTTGAAGACTCCCCTACCCTTTAGCTTCACTCTGAGAGCCTTCATTTTTATCTTCCATTAAACATTTCTTTGATTAAAAGACTCTGAGGCTCAAAGGCATCTCATTTATATGAAAATTACTGGGCTGGAGAATGGTCATATGAGGTCAAAGTTAAAAGGTCACCAGATCAAGGTTTCCTTGCCAAGGAAGAAAAAAGCTTCAGTGACAATGACTCAGTGCAAACCTATCACCAAATTTTTTTAAAGAATGCTATGCATATGCTATCCTAGCTGGAGGTGATTGGTGCGGAGTTCTGACTCTGCACTCTGGCCACCTGCATCTGAGTCCTGCCTCCACCGCTTCCCGCAGTGGCTTCCTGCAGCTATTCCAACCTGCCTAAACCTCCATCTTTAATTCTACAAATTGTGGATAATAATCATGCCTACCTCACAGGAGAAGTAAGAGGTCAATAAGTGTTTTCAATTATTAAAATTATAGTTTACACTATAATAATACTTTATATCTTCCTTAGGCTAAAGTTAATTTTGTACGTGTGTTACCTCCCCTAAAAGACAGGTAGTTTCTTGGGATTCTTCATGTCCTTTATAAAGCTGAACCCAGTGTTTTGGGCACAGTAGGCCCTCAATGAGTATTTGTTAAATAAGTAACTGTTCTAAATATAGTTGTTCTGCAGGGACAGGCTTGTACACCTAATCCCTCCACTTAGCTTCCTAGAAGAATGCCTTATACCTTTTGAATCCTCTATAAATGTTTTATAATAGTAACAATGACATAATGAAGATCTGAATTGTGAATAAAGATTACTCTTAGCTCAAATTTCCTGAACTGGGGTCATGTCTTTCAGCAACATATAAAATGTATTCGAACAGGGCTCCAGCTTAACACAAACTAAACACTTACTTGTAACAATATTAAAGCAAATGAATCAACGCATCCTTCACCTTCCAAATCATTATTTCCAGGAACCACAAGGGTGAGACTATCGTGTTATAGGTTGAAATAAATTAGGTCCTCTTTTTTTTTCTAGATTGAGATAATTATCTTATGTGTTTTTTGACACCGGCAGCAACTGGCTTTGACGTCCATTTCCTAAGCTGAGTAGGGCCACACGGTGTCACTGGGGCGATCTCAGACGTATAAATAATCCATTAAAAAAGAGCCTTAGGAAACTTGCTATAATCTTAACAGTGGCTATACCTAGGAGATGGAGCCAGAAGTGATTGGCTCCACCATAAGTTATTTCTTCTTTATCCTCATAAATATTTTTCCGAAGTTTTTTTTCTTATAATGGGCATGTATTGCTATTGTAGTCTGAAAACTATTGTGTTAGCTTATAGCATCAGTGTTAGCTTATGTTATAATGGAAATATATATGACTATCAAATTAAAACATGTTTCAAAGGACACTATCGAGAAAGTGAAAAGACAATTTACAGAATAGAGGAAAAATGTACAAGTCATATATCAAACAAAGGACTAATATCTCTTATCAGATTTAAGTAAAGACCTCTTACAACTCAACAATAAAAATGTTTGAATGGACAAGGGGTTGAATAGACAGTTCTCCAAAGAAGATATACAGATGGCCAATAAAAATATGAAAAGATGCTCAACATCATTAGTCACCACGGAAATGCAGATTAAAACCAGAAGATATCACTTCATACCCACTAGATATAAATGGTCAAAAAGATTAGAGTAACAACCATTGTCAAGGACTTGGATAAATTAGAATCTTCATAATGAGAATGTAAAATAGTACAGCCACTTTGAAAATTTTTTAGTTCCTCAAAAAGTTAGTTATAGAGTTACCATTGAGCCAAGAAATTCTGCTCCTAGATATACACTCAAGAGAGACAAAAACAAATATTTACACAAAAACTTGTACGCGAATGTTCATAGCAGCATTGTACATAAGAGCCCAAAAGTAGGAACGATCTAAAATGTCCATCAATGTATGAGTGGATAAATAATGGTATTATCTGTACAATGGAATATTATTCAGCTATAAAAAAGAATGGAGTACTGATACATGCTATAGCATGGATGAACCATGCAAATATTATGTTAAATTTAAGAAGCCAGACCCAAAGTCTACCCACTGTATGAAATGTCCGGAACAGGCACATGCATAGAGAAAGAAAGTAGATTCCTGGTTGTCTGGGACTAAGTGTGGGGAAGGGGTGCTGGGGACGACTGTAATGGATTTTTTTAAGGTTATTTATTTATTTATCTTTAGGGGGGAAGGAGAGAAGGAGAGGATAGAAATATCAATGTATGGTTGCCTCTAGTGTGTCCCCTGCTGGGAACTGACCTGCAACCCAGGCATGTGCCCTGACTGGGAATGGAACCACAATCCTTTGGTTCACAGGCCCATGCTCAATCCACTGAGCTACACCAGCCAGGGCTGTAATGGATTTTTTATTGGAATGATGAAAGTGTTCAGGACTTAGTCGTGATGGTTGCGTGACTTTGTGAACAATGTAAAGTCAGTGAAATATACCCTTTAAGAATAAATTTATGGTATATGAATTGTATATCAATAGAAAAATGATTAAAAGTGAAGATTTTCAAATATAAATCCAGTAAAAATTCAGAATCTGTCACACTTGATTAGATTTGCCAACTTTTGAGGGCCTGTGAAATAAATGCTTACTAATTGTAAGAGAGGAGAAATAAAGGGTGCAGGGCACTTTGTGTAAGCAGGAGGCCCTCTCATTTTCATCTCCCCACTCATCACCTCGGGAAGAAGGTGGGTTTTTTTTTCAATAGAATCATAGATATTTGGGGTGGGATGTATTTTAGAGAGAACCTACTGAATCCATATACCTATTATACAGACGAACAGACTGAGGCCCAGAGTAGTTTATTTAGTTACCCAGTGAGCTGGCAAAGAGGCTATGACTAAAAATAAGATTTCCTGTCCCCCAGTATCTTTGAGCTTGCCCTTCGCCTGTCCTCTTAACAGGCAGGGACCATCAATTTCAGGAATTTGCATATCTTTTGCCACCAACAGGCGGAAGAGCATTGATTTCCCCAGCTTCTCCTCCCTCAGAGGCCAGCATTTCAATTTGTGAGGTTTGATGGCTCTTCACTTTAATCTGTTTGCAAAACATATTGTGACATGTGCAAGGCCCTGCTGGATTGTGCTGTGAGGGAGAGCTCTTAAGAAAATCAGTAATTAAAGAACTGGCATTAATGTTTTTGTTTTAGTAATACTTGGTTTTTGTCGGTCCTCCTGTCCTGTTTATTCAAACTGTCTTCGGATTGAAAGAAGACTCAAGTCACGGCCTCTTAATCCTTAATCTCTCTTGCACCCACTGAAATTGCTCCGAATCCAGTGTCCTAGTTCAGTTCTCAGTTCCCGAGGCAGGCACCGCGTTGTCTTTGGAGTTCCCCGAACATCTGCACCCTTCTGGACACGCACTTTTTTCTTTCCACGGAGGATTCTGTCCTGAGGCCGAGCAGAAGCCAACGCACGGAGACACAAGGCCGATCCAGGGAACAACGGGAGGTTTTTAGCCGGCTCTCAGAGACTG
>PVKM010024909.1:0-20253 GCA_004027735.1 Carollia perspicillata
GAAGTCAGAGGAATGGAGGCAGGTGGGGAGCGGAGCAGAGAGATAAGGAGAAACAGAAAGGGAGGGAAAGGGCTCCTCGGGTGCGCGCTCGGCGCTACCGGACTCGCCCGGGGCACGCGCCTCATCCATCAGCGGGAGGTCCTTACGACCCCCGGTGCTGCCGGAAACAGGAACCGCACGATGAAGGGTCTAGAGGAGGAAGGCGTGTTTCCAAAGATAAATCAACACTCTGCTAACCCAGAGTGATGGGTTGGGCACAAGCTAAGACAAACAGGACACCAAGTGGATCCCCGAAACAGAGCATGGTGGACCTCAGCCAGGGGGGACCCCGTCTTGGCAGCTGTCGCTGCTGTTGCCTCAAATAGGGGCGCTGAGACAGTTATCCAGACGGGTAAGCACCGCCCCTTGCTTTTCCCTTCAATGCTTCTTACTCCTGTGCGCGAACACGATCTCTGGCCCTTATATCCTGCATGAATCTCGATTCCTCGCCTTCCTTTAGAAGCAGGAGGAGTCTCTATCGTAGTTTCGAACTTCGTTTTTATGGGAAACACTTTCTGACCGCCCAAGACCCGGGAGGGACCCCTCCTGCGTGCTCGCACTGCGCTGCGGGCTCCCACTGCGCTGCGTGCTGCTGGCGGGCACCCTTGCCAGGCCTCCACGCTCTCCCCCCAGCGCTGCTCTCCGGGAGGCAGAAGTCTGTCTTCCGGGGTCTCACCCAACAGTCTCGGTCGTCCTCTCCTCTAACTTCTTCCCTCATAAGCAGACCCTGCGGCATTAACTTTTAAGCACATCTCAAACACTGCTAGAAGGAAAGGAATAGTTTTAGTTGACGTGGGAGATCCCAGAAGCCTTAGGAGGGGCGATTGCCCCGCAGGCTGCTCCGCGTCGCTGCTGCAGGGCTTAGGCTGCTTCTTACCGTTTCCTTACCTCTCCCCAAGCCTTCCCGGAGTTAAGAGTTACTTGCATGGTACCACCACTCACATTTAAAAATAAAGTCAACAAATGCCATCAGGCCCCAATTTAAGTCTTCCATTTAAGACTCTGCCAGCCTCCCATTTAACATTCTTATTACGATGAAAAAAAAAGCCCTGGCTGGTGCGGGTCGGTGGATTGAGTGCTGGCCTGTGAACTACAAGGTCCCGGGTTCAATTCCCAGTCAAGGCACATGCCTGGGTTGGGGGGGGCCCTGTGGGGAGTGTATCAGGGGCAAGCACACATTAATGTTTCTCTCCCTCTTTCTTCTTCCCTTCCCTTCCCCTCTCTCTAAAAATAAATAAATAAAATCTTTAAAAACAAAAAAATGAAATTTTTTTTTTGCCCTGAAAGTTTGGGCCCAGAACGTGGTTGTGCATTATACATGGAAGCGCATTATACACAACAAAATCCAGCAGTCCTCGCCGAGGTCATCCGAGGCCCAGACGTCGCTGAACCTGACCACACGTCCAGTCCCGTCCTGGCGGACTCCGCGCCGCTCTAGAGGCTTGTTGCAATGCTGCCTTTCTCCCTTCACTCTCTTCCCCTGGAAGCTGGGACTCCACACAGCCCTGCTCTTTCTCTGGCTGCTCGGCTGCCCCCAGCCCAGCTGCGAAGAGTCGGTGCTCCTGAACCTCACTCTAATTCTCCTGGAAGGTCGGTCTCTGCCACGCCCAAGGCTGTAATGTGCATCTTGTCGTAGACGATTCACAGACGTGTTTCGCTAGCCTGTGAGCCGCAGGCCCGCACAGCCCACTTTATGTGAAATTTCCCATCTCTTCAGCTCTCCCGGCCCCACACAGCACGCGGGGTCCTCTCTCAGAGCACCTGTCTCGGGCAAGTGCACAAAGCCAGAAACCAGAGGTCCCTCCCACGCTCCACACTGTGCCTGTCACTTAGCTCTGTGCATGGCACTCCCTCAGCGTCCCCCTCTTCCAGCACGTCTCCTTCCGACCCCACAACTGCCCACCCAAACCCAGCTGCCAGAGTCTCTGCAGTGGCTGCAGCTGGCGCCCTCCCACTCATCCTCGCCTCAGTGAGCTCTGCAAGCCACAGGTCTCTGCCATCGGCCCCCCAAAAACTCTTTGAGGACTTCCCATTTGGCTCAAGAGAAAAGAGAGAAAGATTATTTTAAAGAGAAAAGAGAAGGTCCCTCCTGGTCTGGCCCTTGCCACTCTGTTGACGTCGGCCTCACCCTGTCCCTGGCACTCCAACTGTGGTGCCCTCCCGGCCCCTCAGTGTGCTGAGCTCTCCTTATGGTGTCCTTTACCCATTCTTGTTCTACTGCAAAGAGGGTTCTCCTCTACCCCGCACCCTCTCCTTCACTCCAGCTGTCTTTGCCCGATTCACTCGAGCATCCTTGGTGCATGGAGCCCTTCCCCTCACTTGACACCCATCCCTCCTGTCTGTCCACAGGTCTCAATGTGTTCTACACCTTGCTAAAAGCATGTACATCCCTTCCTTTAACATAAGCATAATGTGTAATAGTGCATTTCTGTGTGGATTTCTGGGAAGTGCCTGCTGTCTGCACCAGACTGAACCCTACAAGGGCAGAGGCTGGTGTCAGTGTTCACTCATGGGCCCAGAACCTATCAGTGACAGGTAGTACATGCTCAGTAAATGTTTGTTTAATGAAAACCAAACCTAACTATTTCTTATGAACCAAGTGATTGGAAATTAAAGTGTAAGGAACTACAAAGGAATATACAAAAACATAAACCTGCATAAGGTTAAGTTCAATCTCAGCAGCTTTGAAACAAATATAGATGCTTAAACATGCTGCCATTTACACACATTTTTAATGATTACATAGAGACATGTAAATTTTTATATAATATAATGTTCAGAAAAAAGGATATAAAGTTTTGTATAATAAAAGCATAATGTCTACTTTCTGTTCAATAAAAACCAGAAAGGAATCCCCAAAATGTTAATAGCAATTATTCTGGGTAGTAAAATTATGAATGGTTTTTATTTTTGTCTTTATATTTTTCAGAATTTTCTAAGTTATTTGTAAGGAAAATATATTACTCAGAAGCAAAAAGTTTTATCGGTCAATTACGCTTTCTGTGACAAGTTACAGAAAACCGGTCTCAAAGAGGCTTAAACAATAACAGGAATTTGTGACTCATGTAACTGTGAATGTTTGGTTATGGTTTAATCGGGACCTTGGCTTTATTTGCTGCAAATATCTTGCATTTGGTCTATTTCTGTGTTTAGCCTCAGTCCCAGAATCATATTCCTCATGATCTCAAAATGGCTGCAGTGGCTCCAGGCTTCTCTTCCTTATATCCTACCACGCAGAAGGCGAGAAAACATCGGAGTTCCACTTTGATTGGACCAGCTTAGAACACAGCCTGCTTCTGGACCAACCACTGTGGCTATTAGTTCATTTCTCCATAGCTAGAGCTAGAGGTGTCGTCGAATTCTCTGGAACCATATGGATCCCCAAACAGAAAATCGGAGCAATAGGAAATAGGCAAGAAGGGAATGGATGTCTGACAGATATGTCTGCTGTAAACATTTTAAAATAAAATACTTTGCTACTAGAAAAGACTAAAAGGCACTGTGATGCAGTGGAAAGGGCATTGGTACCACACAAGGGTGTTCTCTCTCACCACTCATTTCAACACAATACTGGATACAATACTAATGTAATAAGGGAAAAAAGGATGGACAGATTGGGGAGGCAGACGTACAATTATTTTTTCACAAATGACATGATTGTCTATGTAGAAAATCCAAAAGAATTAAGGGGAAAAAAATCTCCTGAAACTAATAACAGATACAGCAAGACTGCAGTGTACAAGGTTTATACAAAAGCCAATTGCTTTTCTATGAGCCAAACACAAAGAAGTAGAATTTGAAATTAAAAACACAATACCATTTACATTAGCCCCCAAACCTGGAATACTTAGGAACAAATCTAACAGAAAAACATATACGATCTCTAGGGAAAAAACTATGAAACTGATGAAGAAAATTAAAAAAAAAAAAAAAACTAAATAAAGGGAGAGGTATCCATGGATAGGAAGATTTAATATTGTGAAGATGCCAGTCCTCCCAACTTGATCTACAGGTTCAATGCAACCTCAATCAAGAGCTCAGCAAAGTTATTTATGAATCTCAACAAACGGACTCCACAGTTTACGTAGAGAGGCAAGAGACCCGGAACGGAAGGAGAAAAACAAAGCTGGAGACTGACATGACCTGAACTCAAGGCTTACTCCAAAACAACAGTAACCAAGACAGTGTGGTATTGGCAAAAGACCTTACATGTCTGGAGAGATGGAGCCACTTAAGGATAGTCAACTGATCTTTGACCAAAGAGCAAAAGCAAAACGATAGAGAAATGATCATCTTTACAACAAATGGTGTGGAATAACAGGACACTGACAAGCAAAAAATAAATAAATCAATCTAAACAGAGACCTTACTCCCTTCACAAGAATGAACTCAAAATGATTTATAGACCTTAATGCACTGTAATATGCAAAACTATAAAACTCCTAGAAGAGAACACAGAAGAAAATCTAGATTATCTTGTGTATGGGGATACCTTTTTAAATGCAACATCAAAGAAACAATCCATGAAAGGAATCATCAATAAGCCAAGCTTCACTAAAATTAGAAACTTCTGCTCTGTGAAAGACAATATCGAGAGAATTTTAGAAAACAAGCCACAGAGACAGTGCAGGTGTTCCAGGGTTATGGGGACCTGAAAGTCCATGACTCACTGTGGGTTTTGCCGTGTATAGGAAAGAATTCAAACACAAGCCAGCATAGAGTCTAAAGTGAAAGAGAGTTTCTTACGAAGCCATGAGACAAAGATTGACTACTCCACAGACAGAGTGGCCCCTGTCTAGTGGGATTTACTTCTTTTATCAAGGCTCATTCAATCAAGGGCTAGGGCATCTGATGAGGGGTAGGAATATTCAAGATTTTTCTGGGAAAGGGGTGGAGGCTTCTTGGAAGAGACTTGTTGGTCATGGTGTATTCTTACATGGACTTTTTGTTTCTAATCATGGTGGTTCCAGATCTGTCATTGGTATGTGAATATATTACGATGAGCTTCTAATAAGGCCAGGAATTACCACAAGGTAAAATTAGTTGCCATGTTGGATCCAACGGGTCTTCTGCCAGTCCCTAGGCCATACATAAGTTAGAGGTTGGACTTCCTATCACCTTGGTAGTCTCCGTAGCCCTCATCAGTTACATACCCGATCTCGGATCGGGGAAAAACATTTGCAAAGTCACATCTGATAAAGGACTATTATTTAAAATACACAAAGAACTCTTAAAACTCAACAATACAAAAACAAACAACCTGATTTAAAAGTGAGTCAAAGATCTTAACAGAGAGCTCACCAAAAAAAGATACATAGATGGCAAATAGGCATATGAAAACATGTTTTATATCATATGTCATTGGGGAAATTAAAATTACAACAATGAGATACCACTATATACCTATTAGAATGGCCAAAACATAGAACACTGACACCACCAACTGCTGATGAGGATGTGGAAAAACAGAAACTCTCATTAATCACTGGTGGGAATGTAAAGTGGTACCACCAGCTAGAAAGACAGTTGGCCAGTTTCTTACAAAACTACGAAACGCTTACCATGCAACCCAACGATTGCGCTTCTTGGTCTTTACCCAAAGGAACTGAAAACGTATGTCTGTACAACATGCTGCACAGATGTTCAGAGTGGCTTTGTTCATAAATGCCAGTGTTTAAAGCAACCAAGATGCCCTTCAGTAAGTGAATGGGTAAATATTCAGCCAATGGGATATTATTCAGCACCAAAAAGAAATTAGCTACCAAGCAACGAAAAAAGATTTTAAAAAACTTCAATGCATACTTTTCTTGTTTGTTTTGGAAGGAGGAAGAGATTATTAACCAAAAAGGTCTAGTTCCAAAAGATGGGAGAACTAATTCTCAAATTCAGGCATCCTTTTTGGGGGGATTTCATTTATTTATTTTTAGAGAGAGGGGAAGGAAGGGAGATAGAGAGGGAGAGAAACATTGATTGGTTGCCTGTCGAACACCAACAAGCAGGTACCTGGCCAGCAACCCAGGCATGCATCCTGACCAAGAATGGGACCAGTGACCTTTAGCTTTGCTGAGCCATGCTGGGCAGGGTGGAGTCATCACAGCCCTGAGGATGGGTGAGGTGAAGAGGTGGGTGAGGACTGTAGACAGGTTAAGGAAAAGGGATCCAAGGAAAAGGGGAGAACTCTTCAATCCCTTTGTTCCTGGTTGACCCACAGTGATCTGAGCGTAGTTCTGGAGTCTTTACTTTGTGCGTCCATCCCCACCTCCTCACTGACAAAGGGGCTGCTTAACCTTCCAGCGAACTCCTCTAGCTTATTAGCATGTCTGTAGCAGGAGCTCTCAGCCTGAAAGCCACCAGAAGCAGGAAGCATTTCACTCTGTGACATCCTTGGGTTTTCTGTCCATCCTTCGGTTTTGAGGGAGATGGGGTAACTGGGTCCACGTTCAATCAAGAGGGAGAATTTTCTTATAGGATGGAGTCTGGTTTGTCTGCCCATGGTGCCTCTCTTATCATTTGGCTCTTACAATGTTACACGCCTGCCTCTTCCAAGATGTTCCCTGAGCCTTAAAGGAGGCATTTGGGTGTTCGATTTACAAGCCGACCGGGGCAGTTGTAGAAGAAGCAGCAGACCAGGCTACCTGTACCCTAAGTAATGATCAGAGCAAACCCAGGCCAGTCTGAGTGTGAAAGGCTGCCAGTCGAGAAGACCAGATGGGGGGCTCAGAGCTCTCTTTTGCTGGGATGAAGGCAGGCGGTGACAATCTGACAGAACCCTCCCCCCACCACGCTTCACAGTCAATCACCCATGATGTCATCAGGTCCTCAAGCAAGCTCTCTGTGTGGCTTACACAGCATCAGCCCCTGAAACCATCCAAGCATGAGCTGTTGTAATAATTTCCCCCAAATTTACATTATGTCATCTAACTTCAGTCTGCAATCACAAGTCTCAGAAAAAAACAGTTTTCTTTTTCAATAATTCCAAGGCAAAGGATGGGAGAAAAACAAAACACTAGTTCAGAGGGCTGCAGTCAAACACTTTCACTAGAAAAACTCTGGATCCAGTCCAGTCCACAGGTGAAAAGTGAAAGTTAAAAGACAATTAACCAAAATAGAGTCTAATATCCACAACTGGGCATTGTGGCTTCCATGGAAACAATTTTCTTTCTGAAATAACATGCATTTTATCAAAGATAGCCGGGTTAAAGACTAATTCATTGCACAAGTCTAGTTTCCATAAATGTGACCTGTTATTTGTATAAATACGACGAGAATAGCAAGTGATCATACAGGCTCTTCTGAATGCTGTGCTGGAATTTCATAAGGACTCTCCAGGGGGAACCTTACGTAGCCTGTGAGAGTTAAGAAGTTGAGTCACATACCTGCCGTCATGATTTGCCTGCAACATCTACAGACCTGGCGAATTTCTCAGGTTCACAGCATCCCCCCGACATGTCCTGAAGGTCTTCCTTTGTCATCTCCCAGGGAAACAACTTTCAGTCCTTATCTGGAAAGGCTGCTGTGAACCCTGTGATCAAGTTACCAGGCTGCTTTCTAAGTGCCTTTATTGGCCTCCAAAGGCCATTTTAACGCCTTGGTTAAACGATACTGCAAGAGAAAGAAGCCGATCTGAGAAGGCTACATGCCAGGATTTCAACTACATGACGTTCTGGAAAAGGCAAAACTATGAAGACAATAAAAAGTCAGTGGTTGCCAGGAGGCGGGCAGGGTCGGGGTGAGATGAGTGGGCGGAGCACAGAGGACTTCTAGGGCAGTGAAAATAGCATTGAACTTCGTGTGCTGCTATAATGATGGCTACATGTCATCACAGATTTACTAAACCCATCGAACACACAGTACATTATAGACTGAGCAATTATGATGTGTCATGATGCATCACTAAAGGTATATCCTTAGTAAAAAAAAATAAATACTATGCATGTGGGAGCAAAGGGTGCATGGGAAATTTCTATACCTTTATCTCAGTTTTGTCGTAAACCTTAAACTGCTCTTAAAAAAAATTAAGTCGATTTTAAAAAATGGAAGAAGAGCCCTGGTTGGCCGGCTTAGTTGGCTGTAGGGTCATCTCCTGCACCCAAAGGAGGCACTTGCCTAGGTTGTAGGGTCGATCTTCGGTTGGGGCGGGTACAGGAGGCAACCAATCAATGGTTCTCTCTCACATAGATGTTTCTCTCTCTTTCTCCCTCTCTCTCTCTGTCTCTCTGTCTCTGTCTCTCCCCCTTTCCTCTTTCTGTAAAGTCAATAAACAGATCTTTGGGTGAAGATTCTTTTTAAATGGAAAAAGAAATAAAAGAGCACTGGGACCAAAAATCAAGAGACCTGAGTTCAAATTTTGTCACCGCCTTTTACTGGAATAAGATATTGGACAGCTCGCCAGGCCGTTCTGCAGGTTGCCTGCTCTGCAAAATAATTCCTGAAGAGCTCCTTCGCCACTGTCGCAGGAAGGAAGAAGGGTAATAAGGAGGCAGACAGAAGAGGCCTTTTTGGTGGCAGGAAGTTAAAGAGGTTCCCACCTGATGGCTTCTTTACTCTCAGTGAAGTAGAACCCAAGACCCCTGGTGGGGCGGGAGGTACAGTGGGAGAGCTGGAGGCGGGGAGAGAGCAGGGAAGATTCAAAACAGTGGTTGCAAAAGTGGAAGAACAACATAGTAAGGTTATCCTCACAAACTAGTAACTCCATAAATATCTTCTGTATAAATAATGTTTTAAATTTGTTAAAGACGTGTCATGGAATCTTATCATGAAAACAAAATGAGCTACAAGTATGAAATGTACAATACAAATATAAAATAAAATTATGATGAAAGTCAGTGGTTAATAAAATTGTTTACTGGCCAGATATTTGCTTTGGATTTTTTAAAATGCAGGTGTTCTATCTCAGTGAGGCCACTTCATAGCACTAATTACAAGTATTTTCACATGGATCCACACTAATGTCTATACAATTTGGTCCGATGGCTGGGTAGCACAGTAACTTGCCAAACTTTTGAACGTCATCATGGCTGAACAATTATTAAATTTAACTCAACCTGGAAAAGGTAAGGGAATTTATTTTTTTTTAAAGAGCAAAGTGGCATGCATTTTCCTGGAGTCAACAAAGGGGAGTATAAGGAAACGACACAGCCAGAGAGTATTCGATTAAGGATAGGTTCTTAGCTGAACTAGAGAAGAGGGTTCTCTGCACAGGATGTGGGCAAGGTTACTGCAAAGCCCTTCTTCCTGCTCAATATTGGGCAGGGCAGGCCTGTAAGAGGTGCCATTGGACTTTTCTTCAAAGGCTCCAATAGCTGATCCTCTTTGTCCCGCCCACCCCTACTTCCATCCCAGTAAAAACTTGGCCTGGCATCCCAGCATCAGAGGAATTAACCTCAGTGGAAAAAAAATAAATTCTTACCTCTCAACCCAACTCTCCACAAGAATCCCATCGCTGTTTCTTGTGAGCACGGCAGTCTTGTTTGACAATATAATGAGGTCTGGCTAAACAGATGAAAAATGCCCTAACCTGAGTGTTTATCTCAACTCTGCCAAAGCTTTCAGCCCCCCCCCGGGGGGCTCCCATCTCTGCAGGAAGGGTCAAGAACCTCAGCTGCAGCCCGGGGCTCTGAGCGGGCGTCTCGCTCCACCAAGGCACTTTTGCGATGGCAGAAGGCAGGAGTTTCTGTCAGTTTGAATTTCCTGACGTGCGCTTGCCTGTGTCACGATCTCAAGGGTGTCTGGGGGCAGTTTGTTCTGTCAAATCCCTGGAACAGAATGAAAAGAGAAAGGGGAAAGTAAGTGCCGGCAAAACAGGTCGGCAAGTGTTGCTCCAGTGTCCTCCTGGGGCGGGGCTGGACGTGTCAGCGCTGGGACCCCACCAAGAAATGAACCTAGGAGGGCACCTTCTTGCAGTTCTAGGGACCCAAGCACACGGTCCAGACAGGGTCTGTAATTCAGGTGACACACTGGTCATTCCTCTCAAATCAAGTCTACAGAGACCACAGTAAAAGGAAATTGGAAAATTATTCAAATAGCGCAAACAAGGATACTTTTGAATAAAAAATACAATGTAACATGTAACTATGTATATGACTACTTTAACCCATTCAATGATTCCCAACCCATCCACCTTGGGGGTTTGCCTTCTATCTAGATCTTTCTCTCGAGCACAAACCCTTTACATTTGTCACACCAAGTTGTGGTCGTCTGTTGACATGACTCTCCCCCACCCGACTGAGCTCCTTGAAAGCAAGGAATTGTCATTTGCCACAGACCTTCATTCCTTGTTTTGGATGCTCAATAGATACACAATAATTGAATTCACCAATAAATGAATGAATAGAATAAGGTATTTGAGAAAGGATACAAAAAAATATGCCACAAAGGTAGCACTTTGGAGTTTCCAGGAACCGCTGCAAGAGAAGATGATCATTCATACTTACCAAACATATTCAAATAAAAGGCTTTTTTTCTACCTCAATACAATTTGCCCAACAGCTCCAGAGAGAAATTGGCTTCATCTCCACTTTCTGTTCCAGTGCTAGGAAACATTATCATTTCCTTGTCATTTACCTGTGCTTCCCCCACCTAGATTTGATTTTACAAAGGATCGATTGATTTCTAAAAAGGCCCTTGAAGGGATCAAAAGACACCAGTATAACTAGATATTCACATGCTTATAATAACTATTTAAGCATTACCTTTACCTGGCATTTATTGTCTTCCAATGGTTCACTTTATTTTCTTTTTTTATTTATCTTTAGAGGGGAAAGGAAGGAGAGAAACATCATTGTGTGGTTGCCTCTTCTGCATCCCCTGCTGGGAACTGGCCTGCAACCCAGGCATGTGCCCTGACTGGGAATCGAACCTCGATCCTTTGGTTCGCAGGCCTGCGCTCAATCCACTGAGCTATACCAGCCAGGGCCACTTTATTTTCTTTTAAAGTTTTATTTATTTATTTTTAGAGAGAGGGTAGGAGAGGGAGAAAGAGGAGAGAAACATCGATGTGTGAGAGAGATACCAATTCACTGCCTCTCACACACCCCCAACTGGGGACCTGGCCCACCACCCAGGCGTGTGCCCTGACTGGGAATTGACCTTTTGTTTGGTGGGCTGGTGCTCAGTCCACTCAGCCACACTAGCTGGGCGGGTCACCCTATTTTAGGACGCATTATACTGTATTGGACTGGAATGAATTGGACTGGATTGGATGGGCTTGGCACTGCTTACTTCCTTGTGTTGCCATCTCCACTGGAGTGTAAATTCCGTAAAGACAGGAAGGGCCTTGAGTTTTTACCTATCACAGTGTTTGGCATGCAGTAGTTACTCAATGTTCATTCACACAGTAAATAAGTAAGATAATTATTTGGGAACAAGCCCTAAAGGATCTCATGTATACCTATCATTTGTATTTGGTCTTGTCTTCCTTTGAGGTGGATGATGTTGTGATTTATTATCTTTAATAAGGCTGAACATTGTTATTTAGGAGAGAAGTGTAACCCTGAGGTACCTTGTGTGAAGTTTTTGTGTTTATTTGTTTTGGGGATTTCACTTTCTTTGTTAAGTGCATAATTAAATGAATGCCAAATAGATACATTTTCAGTGTATACATAAATAAATAGACAATAAATTGCTTAAATTGCCTTCCCCAAATGGTATCATTCCCAACGCCCAAGAAAGCCACACTTTCAATACAAAAATAAAGCCTACGGTGGAGAACATGACGCAGAAAGAAAGAGGGAAACCACACAGTGGAATCAGACAGGGTGAGAGACAACACTGGCAAGAACACAGGAGACGTAGGTCACCATTTTTCCTTCAGATGGTTTCCACGATGCAAGAAGTAAAAATAAAGCTGCAAGGTCCTCGGAAAATTGAGCTGTCCCTTTTAAAAATGATCTCTCCAGTTATCATTGGGGCAGCTAGTGTCTCAGGGGTCGTTAACCTTCTGCCCTCCATCCCTAACCCTGGGGCTCTGGGGGTATCTCTCCGAGAGACCAGCTTCCAGAGGGGGTCAGTATTTCCTCTTAAGAGCCCCCAGAGCAAATGACTGAACAGATTAGGATGGATTAGACAGATAACAACTCAGACCCTTTTACAAGCACATTTTTCACTTGACACTCAAATTCCCTTCTGTGCCCCACAGTCTCACACAACCCGGCGACTGGATAGTATTACTGAAAAATCTCCGCGCCAGCCGAGTGCGTGGAACTGTGCAAAGCCAGATGTTCTTGTAACCCTGTTTTACTGAGTTATTTATATCCATATAATATTTGACATTTCCTGTGTTGTTAAAGAGTCGGAGGCCCTTGACGTATTTTTAAGAGAACAGTGCCGACTTTTCATTTTTTTTCTTTGATGCCCAGCACCAGAAATAAGTAATATAGAGAGGGGTTGTATTAAGCAGATGCTCGGCTATCTAAAGTCTACCTTATTTTAATGCCTTTCCTCTTAAATGACCTTCGTGAGCAGAGAGATGCTAGACTAGAGTCATCTAGACAGAACACGGGAATTAAGCCTGTCATCCAATAAGAGTGCAAGCCCACGGGCCTAAAATAAGTTGGCCAACAGACAAAGAAAAAAATTTTAATAAATATTGGAAGTATAATCCCCATTTTTTAGGACTAAACTTTATTGATACATGAACTAAATCTTATCTTGGAACTTGATCGATACGGAAAAGGCTGGTGAAACTTTTCCAAGCTTAGGAGAGTGGTATCTGTCAGATTTCTCTGGCTGAAAATAATGGAGACTTTGCAGAGCTAAGAGTATTTGGCTGATCCTAAGTGGTAGGAATATTGAAACTGTCTTTGGAATTTGATATCATAAAGGGCAGTCATTCTGTTTTCTTTGTTTATTATAAGGATCTATTCACAAATTATCTTTTTTATTTTAAGGTTTCCAAATTTTAGAAAAATCTCCCCTTTATAGGATAGGACAAGAGAGAGGTCCTGGTTCCCAGTCAATTCTTACTATCTCTGGCTCCTCGAACCTGAAAGCCAGGGTCACAGAAAAAAAGGAAGTAAGATGTGAATTCTTTGGGGCATCTTTGGTCTTAAAAGTTGTTTGATAAATTTTCCCCAAACTCCCTTTTTTTTCTAAAAGCAGAGCACGTATGCACATGTCATTATTCGGAGAAAGTTGCTAAATACATTGTCTTCCACTGTCTTATTCCTGTTGACCCCATTTTCTACCCCTTCCCACCCCACCCCAAATCTGAGGCCTCTCTTGACAAATCGAATCCTTCCCTCCAGTCTAAGGAAACAAGACGCTGTGGCCTGCTGGTGCCCATCTGAGCACAAGGAAGCACCCGCCCCCCAGTCCCCCCACCCCACCCCCACTCCAATGCCACGGTCAAATCCCTTGCAAATCCTCTAAGCTGTGATAAGTCACTAGTCTTCAAATAATGGACAGATCCTCTTGGGGCAGATAGGTCAGGACAGTCCCCAGTCTACAGGCTTGTTAATCCGTATCACTGCCCAGCCCCTCACCACAATGATAGCAGCCCCTGCGCTGAATCCATCCAGGGTCGCTCCCCCACAATGAGAGGGATGGGCGACTAGTGGGGGGAGGCCAATGTGATCTGGACCAGGGTTTTATTTTGGAGCTGCATCTCCCAGATTCTTCTAGACCCCAGTTAGGCCACTGGCCTCTGGCCCCCAAGTCAAGATCTTTTTCCACCTCCTGAATCCTTAATATTTTTCCTCCTACTCATATTCAGTCCACTATTCTTTTCCTTGAAGGTCTCTGGATTTTTTGCTTCCCTCAACATATGTGGTCCACCTTTGCTTCTTTCTTATCTACCCAGAACCATCTCTCTGCTGTCAATGATAAACTCTCACTCTGGAAAGTCTCCACGAGGTGACACCTTAGTTTGCCTGAACAACGGTCGGAACCTGTTGGCCACGGTGTTTGGGAAGAGGCGGAAAGGATTCCGCTCGCCGTCCGCACATGCAGCCATAGCAGCATTTCCTTTCCTGAAGAGTGACACTGAGCACCAAAGGCCATCCTCTGTTTCATCCGGCTGCCTTTGACGGAACTAAGACTCGAGTCTGAAAGATATCCCTCCAGAAAATTTAGCCATTTCTTCAAAGTTATTCATTGATTCAGCTGGTTGGAGACTAGAGTTTTGACACAAAGGTCCCAAAGTTGGACTGTCGGGAAGGCAAGTTCATTTCACGTACAGCCACAAACAATACCATTAACCTAGCAACTTCTCCAAGAAAAATTGGACTAACAGATGTGGATGACTTAAATTAATCCATCAACACCACATGGAAATCAAGCAAACAAAAAATACTATACTGCATTTGATGACAGTAAAATTCCTAAATGTGAAAAATGTTTGTTAAGTCTAAAGAATGATATCTACCCACATAATGGAGGGGAAAAAATGATGTCAATTCTAGAAGAGTTAGGAATCATTTCCGTAGAGCATCACAGATTCTAGCATATGAGAAGTGAACTAAGAAACGATAAGGCAAGAGTCTAATATGTGTGTGTCATGCAATAAGCCATCTGTCAGGTACAGGCAGAATCGTTACAGTTATTATGTCAGGAATAGGTGAAGCCCCATCTCCAAATAAAGACCTGGAGGCACAGACAGGGAAAAGTTGCCTACAGCCAGGCCCAAACCACCTCTGCCGCTGCTGCCTCTAATCTCTGCTCTCAAAGCAAACACCATGAGAGTGGCCAGAGCAGCCACCGTTCAACTCCCAATTCCCATCCTCCGAGTATAACATTCAGCAACACTTAAAAAGCAAACATCCAGTCACCAGATGTCCTTCACATCTGGCTAAAGCCATAAAACTATCCTCTACCACCACTACCTCCTTCCTAACTCCAAAGTGTAGGGGGAAAAACTTATGAAATCTCTGATGTAGTGAAATAAGATCTTGACATATTCATCTTTGTGATTTTTTTCTTTGTTGTACGTCCTGACTCTCTCCTCATTATTCAGAGGCATCCACACGGCTGTAAGAAAAATCCTGACTCGATAGCAGGAGGATTACGAGAAACATTCTAAAATTCTGTTCTTTTAAACATTCTACCTTGAGTGCCTAGGAATCAAAGGGGAAGGCCCTAAGTAATGTGTCTGCTAGAGCAAAGATGAGAGGGGATTAAAGGAGAGAGAATGGTCATACTTTTTTTCCTAAAGAGACTTGAACGTGATAACCTGGGTTGGCAGTGGAGGAACAAAGGTGCTGAGATCAGAACCTTGGAACATGTCAGGGGCCAAGGCAACAGAAATAAACCTGAGCAGATGAGGAGGAGAGAGCAGAGTCCCCACAGAGAGGGTCAGGCATCACCCCCAGCTTACTGCATGAAGGACCCCATTAACACTGAATGCCTGGAGACCACCCAGCACCGCTCAAAAGATGCACACCAACCGACCTCAATTCCTCCAGGAAAGAGCCCTTAGTCATCAGTTCCTGGCAAGAGGCCGGTGGCCCCTCCAGCAGAAAGACACCTGGCCCGATTCCAGTGCTTTGCTGGGCCTCAGTGTGGGGGTGAATTTGTGAACATTCCAGGACACTCATGCAGACCCCGTCACACGGGACAGGTTGCCTGAGTCCTAACCAGGTAGGAGTGGTACAACTCAGCACTGGTTGCGGGCTCTGTTTAGACCAGGGTCTCAATGCAGCACTATTGCCATTTGAAGCTGCCTCATTCTTTGCTGCGGGGGTTGCCTGTGCATAGAGGATGTTTAGCAGCATCGCTGAACTCTACCCACTAGGTGCCAATAGCACACACACCACCTCCTCCTTGTGATACTCACAATATCTCCATTCATGGTCAACAGTCCCCGGCAGGGTTGAGCTCAGGGCTACAAAACTGTCCCCATGCGAGAACTGTTGGTGTAGTAGACAGTAATGAGCCCCTCCCTCATTACAACAAATCTGTATCTGTCTTCAGTGTTGCAGGGAAAGACATTAGATCACCTGCAGCGACCATGTGCGAACAGCGAGCCACTCTCTCAGATACTATCCCTGTGGATGCATTTATTTTCATAGCCTCAGAATATCTGAAACACCCACTACTTCCACTCATACCCCAACACACACACAGCACACATTCGCACACATACAGGACACACCCGTGGAGAGATGTGGTGTGAACCCACTCCAGCATGAATGCCTTCTTTCCAGAGCGCAGGGAGTAAGTGCAGTAGTTAGTTGTGAAGGGAACATTTGTGCTAGCCGAAGGACCTGGGGTGTCAGAGAGGAAGCTAGACACTGCGAGGTGGAGCTGAAAATGGGGACAGGTCTAATAGAGAATTTGGGACCGGTGGCAGTTTTGGTAGAATTGACAATTTCTTGAACATGTGCTCGGGCAATTATCATTAACCCCAAATATTTATTAGCAAGCCCCTCCCCCACTTCCAGATGTATGATATTAAAAGAAATTCTTAATTTTTTAAAGCTTTTTTCTTCATCTGCAAAATAGGGATGCATGACAGATATAGGAGTGCAATACAGATTAAATGAGCTTAGTCATTATAACAATCAGCGCAGGGCCTGGCACTTTAAAGCCTCTCCATAAAGTTAACCACTATCAGTTTCATTATAATGGAACAGTGATTGAAGTGACAAATAATGGTAATAACATTTTACACAACATGTTTTTTTAAATACTCACTCGAGGACATGTTTTTATGGATTTGAGAGAGAGGAACAGCGTTGTGAGAGAAAAACATGGGCTGGTTGTGTCCCGTACATGCCCCTACCCAGGATCAAACCCACAACCTAGGTATGTGCCTTGACTGGGAATCAAACTCAGAACCTTTTAGTGTACAAGACGATGCTCCAACCAACTGAGCCATCTGGCCAGGGTCACCCAACAGGCTTTGAAGCTCTGACTTACCAGATCCTTGCTCAGCCTTGTGATACAGACCCGTGACTATTCACCCATTTGACACCACAATCAGTACAGAAGGGTGAGCAGACTTGCTTCTGGACGCATATGTAGTGCCTGGGAGCCTAAGACTCCAGGCTGGATCCTGAGTTCCCCTGGAGCTCTGTTTCACCAGGCCTGCCCTGTGGCTTGCTGGGAGTCTCAGCCTTGGATCAGTTAGAATGGTTTCAGCTGATGCGGATGGCTGTATTTGCATTTGCTCCTCTGATTGGATGTCTAGAGGTTGGGCGGGTTCCAACAACATGCAGTCAGGACTCTGGCTACATTTCCCCAAGGTTCTCTGGGGCATCAGCCTTGTTCTCAGAGTGGCTCCGGAGTCACTTGGCCATCAGAGGGCCACCAGCAGAACCAGAGGCAGAGAGAGAGAGAAAATGGCTATTTACCTTTCCTCTAAAAAGTGAGTAAGAACATTCCCAGAAGTCTCTGCCACCTTTGCCTCGAACAGAATAAGGTCCCATGACCATCCCAGAACCGAATGTGTCTGAGAAGGATGAATTACCCTGACTCATGCAGTCGAATCATAGTCCACCCCACCCTGGAGCTGAGGATGGCTCCACAGTCCCTGAGAAACTCAAGCAGCACAAGAAAGTGGTTTGTGCCACACCCAAGTCCCTGCAGGAAGGCCCTGTTGTGTGGCTCAGGTGGCTGGAGCATCGTGGCTTAAACCGAAATGTCACGTATTCAGTTCCTGTTGGATCCCCGTTTGGGTGTGTGCAGCAGGCAACCAATGGATCTTTCTCTGTCACAGCGATGTTTCTCTCTCAAAAAAATAAAAAAGCAATGAAAAATGGCCTCTGGTGAAGATTAAAAAATAGTAATAAAAATAAAGATTCCTGCAGGAAAGAGGGAAGGGAAGCCAGGCGGGCAGCCCTTGCACCCTTTACGGAGGTTAAAACTTAAAGCTTTCTATTGGGGTTGTCGCTCAGCTCCTTTCTTTGTGGTGATCATTTAAAAAAAAGTTTTAGATAAATCTAGTAAAGCCCTCAACGAGGAGTGAGGTCTGGGGAGAGTTCTGAGACAACTGAGGGAATGCTACCCCCAGAAGATCTCCTGGAGACATTTACCCACAACAGGGGGAGCACCAGGCCTGAATGAAGAACAGCGCCTCAAAACAGTGAAGATTCCTTCTCGCTGATTCCCCAAGGCTCAGGCAACCGCTTCCCAGTCTTCCCTGCCATTGAAGTTGCTCTGAATAACGTAGCTCCACGCCCTCAGTTTGTGATTTAACACATTGCAGAGAAGTTGGCTCATCGACTTTGTATGAACAGTCCACCCCCGCCCCCCGAAACATCATAAATCCTTAGCAGTTCTTCAAGGGTTGAGTTTGTTTCCAGGTTTCAGCAGCAGCTGATCTGCAGATCCTGCCTCATAATGGCCTGGACACATCCCCTGAGGACAGAGACGAAGAGCGGAGAAACCCTTCTCTGCCCGCCGAGGAAAAATAACCAGAAATGCCCTTCGCCTGGCTTTGGGGCTTCTGTTCGGTCTTGGTGAAAGAAAGCCTCTGGTCTGTGTGCATCAGAGGAGGGCGAAGAGAGGGGATCCGGGGGAAGCCAGAGGGGAGGGAGAAAGCAGGGCTCCAGCTTGGAGAAGAAAAGAGGGGAGAGAAGCGTGGAATGGAGAAGCGGGTTTGGCTGCTGGGGAGCACCCCAGCTCCCCACCAGAAGCCACACTGGACAGGAAGGCAAAGCAGCAGGAGCACTGTGAACCCTCCAGGTCTGCCCCGGGCGCCCGGATGGTGGCCCTGTGTGCAGCCAGCTCCTCTGCCCCCACCCTCTCTTCATTCCAGCTCGAGGTCTCAAGTCCTCACCCACTGCCCAGTGGGTCCTAATAAGTAATGTCGCTAGGGAAAGAACAGAACCCTGACGAAGGCTGATCCTTCGGTTTCAGTAAGTTGACTGCCCATTAAACTCTACCCAAACTCGCTCAAAGGACTAGTCACCACCACCCCTCTAGTCGCATCCACTCGTTCCAGCACTAAGTTAGTAAGCATTCAACCAGCAGGTCTGGAGTCACGACCTCCAGAACGTCAGTCACCTATTCAAATCTACAGGAGCAAGCAAACAAACAAACGAACAAAGTAGGAGTAGGGTGGGGTGGGGAATAAAAGACCACAAAGAAGGAGCTTGTTTGGGAGATCGTTCTGAGCCCTGCACTTCATCCACGTGGGGACCTGCACCGTGGGCCTGGGGCCCGAGGCTCAGGTCTGAGGTCCGGCGGTCGGCCTGAGACACCGCCTGCCCTGGCGGAGCCCAGCGGCAACTCCTCCCTCCACACATGTGCTCACTAAGTTATGCGCGCTCAAGCCTTCTGTTTCTGTTTATTTGTCTTGCGTTGTGTTGTTTTATTAACCAGAAACTTGAAAAGGAGGCTTTCTTTCTTGTGTTGCCATTTGGCAGAAGACTAGAGGTTACAGTAGCAAGCAGAGCCTAAACATTTTTTTTAAGTCTCGACGAAAGTTCCTTCCAGAGAGAAAACTATATCCGACTCCCTGTCTCCCATTGAACCTCTGAAGGACTTCCCACACCTCACCTTCAAATAACAGAACCCTAGCCAACGAAAATGGAAAAACATAAATTTTTGCACGTAAAATGAAAAATCAGAGGGTGCAGACAGGCCTGTGTCAACAGGGTATTTTTAGCTATCAGTGAATTTTTAGAATCAAGTTTTGAGGCATGGCTCTCTGCACATGGACCCGGGGGTGTTTCTTAGGACTGCTGCTATCGTCCCCTCATTTTCAACAGCAGATACGATCCCTGCTCAAAAGACTAGGAAAATGAAGGTCCGGATGGGGGGCGAGGACGGCTGCCTACGTTCCCGGGGAGCAGACCTGAATGTCTAGACTGGACAAGGCCTGACAGCCCTGCCTTTCAGGGCAGACTCTAATTTCCATCATTCCTGACCTTCATTTCTCAGCATCAGCTCCCTCCCCAGAATTAAGTATCACCCCTTTGTTGTGCATTGCTTTGGTCTTTCTCCGTCACAGACTGAGTTCCTCATCTCTAAGCTCAAAGGAAAAAATCAGGGGCAGAAGAAGCACTCTTGCAGGGTTCTCAGACCCTCTTCCTCCAGATCCCAACAGAATGGCTTTAGCACAGAGGGTGACAGGGAACGACAGGCCCTGGCTGGGGTTCAGTTGTCCCCAGCCCTGCCCCTTGTACCAGGGGAGGAGATGAAGGCAGCCACTCAATTGTCCCTCTATTTCCCTCAACAGTCACGGGTGGCTAAGTCTCAGCGATCAAGCTGTGGCAGTTAGAGGCAGGAAATGGAATCGGAGAAAAGAGACTTAAACTTACCCACCATGGAGAG
>PVKM010024910.1:0-20252 GCA_004027735.1 Carollia perspicillata
CAGTGCTCCCCACCTCCTTCCCATTTCCACCCCCCTTAGTTTTTGTCCATGTGTCCTTTATACTTGTTCCTATGACCTCTTCCCCTTTTTCCTCTGAAATTACCTCCCCTCTCCCCTCTACTTACTGTCAGCCTATTTTCTACAGTTTTAATAAACAAAAAAATGCCCCTCGTTGATGCTACACAAGTAACAGCTTCCCATTCATATGCTAAAGATCGTAACATTTCTTGAAAATAAATAAACCTTTCTTAGGTTTGATTAAGGAACTGAAGAAATACACTAGAAAAAAATGATCATTTTACTGGTTTTCACTGAGAATCTCAATAAGGTCTTCTTATCGGTAATATCAGATAAAGTTTACCAAGGCAGAAAACCCAACTTTCCTTTTAATTCCTAAGAGTGGTAGACTGAATAAAAACTGCAATCTAATTACTGATTAAATAAAAACATAATTTCTTCCAGCTTTATGAGAAAATCAATTTAGGTATTACCTCATAAAATAAACAGTGAAGTTGGAATGCATAGAGTTTATCTGCATCCACTTCAATTTTCAACATTAATATTCTGTAAAATTTCATAATGAAACACCTATTAGCTAGAAATTTTATTTTCAACGTTTTCCAGCCCACATTCCCTTTAGAAACATTTAAACTTAAATCAAGAATTTTAACTTAAATAAAACTAGTGGAAATAAAATCAGATGATAGTGATTTAAAATTAAAGTTGACCAATTGCAAAATCAATGAAGATTAATATGCAAGTATCTTTTTGTAATGGGAGAAACTTAATATTTATAGGGCTTTTATTGCTTTAAAGATAAAGTTAACGTGAAAATGTAATGATCGTGAAATAACTGTTGTAATAATCTAACTAGCCTTATAGGAACAGACATTTTATGAACCTTTTCATATTTTCATTATATTTGATATGCAAACATTTTAATATACACAATTTGAAGTGTGTGTTACCATTCAAGAGCACAGATAGCCCCAACACAGCAATGAAATACATGAATGAAGATTAAATTATATCCACCACGGATGATCAGATGCTTTTACAATATGTATCGGGGTTGAAGAGAAACTTCCAGAGTGGATTTACATGTTTGTGCATTACGATTCTCAAGTCACAGATCGTGTTACCACAACAGACACCTCATTACTACTCTGCTACCTTAGAGCTAGTTGTTGCCTGAGATTGTACTTCCCTCTGAACTGAATTTGAGATAGGTAACGAGATATACGGATCATTTTAAGAGTAATTTCTCAACCAGTTTTAGTCACATAAACATTAAGATTCACTGTAGTCCTTCTGCTTTATTTTAAACAAAAATGCCTTCCAATACTTTCAATGGTCACATTTAATAATTCCCTTAATTATCAGAAGACAATTAGAGCCATTCTGAAAATATGCATATTTAAATAAAAGCAGAAATTATCTATTTCTCCTGTCTGGAAGTGTTGCTACTGAATTCACGCCTATGATAGTTCTATATTTCTTCAATTTTTCATAAAGTAAAATGTGTATAATAATTATTTTCTAGAATATTAATGTAAAAAATTTAAATGTTTTGCAGTATGATTTATATCATCATTCTTCAGAAATTAGCCATCTATACAAATAAATAGTGAGTGGAATATTAATCTGTGCCACCAAGAATTAACATTTTGGTGATTGATCTGATCTCCTAAAACAAGCATCGAGGAGAAAAGTGCTTTCTCAACATTTCTCCTCCTTCCTTTTCAGCCCATGAATTTGGCTCTCATGATGCTTCACATTTCTTTCTAATATCATTTTATAGCCATTTATGTTCTGAAAATCAGTTTATGATTTTAGCCAAACAACTCACTGTAAAGTGTTTCATGAATTATTGTAGGGTGAAGATTTTAATTCAGATCTCCTGATAATCTTTAAAATAGATCCATGGAACAGAACAGAGAGCCCAGGAGTAAACTCGTGCCTTTTCGGTCAGTTAATATTCGACAGAGGAGGCAGGAACGTACAGCAGGGGAAAGACAGTCTATTCAGTCGATGGTTTGGGGAAAACTGGACAGATACGTGCAAAAGAGTGAAACTAGACCACCCTCTTACATGATACACAAAAATAAACTCAGAATGGATTAAAGATTTAAATGTTAGACTGGAAACCATAAAAATCCTAGAAGAAAACACAGGCAGTTAAATCATAGACATCTCTCAAAGCAGTATATTTTCTGTGAGGTTAAAAAAAATTAGGAAGGTGGAGTATGCCAGGAACCAAGGGAAAAAAATGATTCAAGTAGAAGGAAGTAATCCATCATGTCAAATACTATTAAGAGGTCAACCGAGATGAGGAATAACAATTGACCATAGGAACTGACAAGAGCAAGGCTCTTACTGACCTTGGCAAAACCTGCCTCAGCAGAATGTGAGCACGAAAGAGGACAGGAATTGAGGCAACAGAGACAACTGGCCTGCAGACACTTACTCTTATGGAAGGGGAGAACCAAGGTAGGCCCTGGAGGGAAATACGAGGTCGAAGATTTTTTACAAGAGAGGATAATTTACTGGATATCCATATGCTGATGGGAGAAATTTGATGGACAAACAAAGATTGATACTGAGCAGGGGAAATGGGATTTGTGGGGAGAAATTCTTTGCATAAGCAAAAGGATGTGGCCCAGGGTATGTGCGGATACCAGAATACCAGATAAATAGGTGGATGTTGAACCCGCCGAGAATGGATGGTAAGAGAAAGGAAAAGAGAGTGAGCAGGTAATGAAATCTTGAGTCGATAAGGGAAGGTAACCAGAAGTCTGGTATATAATAGTAATGGATTCAAACAGGGAGTGCGTCTTCCGGCAGGTGTGTTGGATTTTCTGAGGAAAATGGGAGCAACCATGTGGATCCAGGGCCACACCTCCCCCAACCACGGAGGATCCTTGCATTAGTTTCCTATGGCTGCCAGAGTAAATCAACTCAAATGCAGTGCCTTAAAACAATAGAAGTGTATTTGTTCACCATTCTAGATGTCAAAAGCATAAAGTCAGAACCACTGGGCTGAAATCAGGATGGGCCAGGCGGTACCACCACCGGCAGCTCTAGGAGAGAACCTGCTCCTCGCCTCTTGCACCTTCCGGTGTCTGCGCATGTTCCTTGACTCGTGGGTGTACAAATCCAGTCTCTGCCTCCGAGGTCCCTGATGCCTTTTCTGCGTGTCTCAAATCTCCACTGCCTGCCTCTCTTAAGAAAATATGTGAGAACACGTAGGGCCCACCCAGGTAATCCGGATAATCTCCCCAGGTCAAGATCCTTCATTTCACTATATCTGCAAAAACCTTTTTTCCATGTAAGTAACATTTACAGGTTCAGGAATTAGTCCCTGATATCTTTGTAGGTCAATATTCAGCCTACTACAAAACCAATCAGGAAAGACCAAAAAAAAGAAAAAGTCTATCCTTGCAAACTCAAAAGAGACAATAATTCTAACCAAGGCTTTTCCATGTACCTGTCATATGATTCATTAAACTCCCTAAGCGTCCACTGTAATAAAGTGGGTATGGTAAGTGTCTACACTAACTGTGGGACAAGGGTATCTGTGAGATTAAAATGAACTAAAGTAAAAGATGATGCTCGGTGATCTCTCCCTCTGCTTATGCTTATATCCTGTACTAGAGTGATGATTTAAGAATGAATGACTGTTGGGAGCCACCAGCCTTCCCCAGGGATCATGGGTCCCTTGAGATGGGGATCACGTGCTGTTCGTCTTTCCATCTCCCAAGTCTTGGCCCATGGGAGGTCACAATTCCTTCTGATAGGTTTAGGTTCAAAGCCACTCCAGTTTAATGGTTGTGTGACTGTAAACTTCCTAGCTTCCCCACGCCTCATTTATTCTCATTAGAACACAGACAGAATAATGGTACCTACCTAATAGGGTAGTTATGAGAATTAAATGAGTTTGTATATGTTGCGTATCTGCATGGTGCTTACAAGGGAAAAAATGCTCAAACTGCATTAAAGAACCACCACAATAATGACCTTTCAATTCTGCTATATATTTACCATAAACTTGCTGCTTCATTAAGTTCTTTTAGTAAATTAATTTCCTTGATTCTCCTACCCATGGTGTGAGTATTCTTATGATAATAATTGTTACTGTGATTATTATTCTACTTTAAAGATAATCAAGCGAAGCACTGAAAATGTAAGTGATTTGCTCAAGGTTTACATGGAAAGTGACAAGGCCTGGATTTGAATCCAAGTTCTCTGCTTCCAGACTCTAGTTCTTAACCATTAGCATATGTGGTCTTTTTGAAACAGACTGAAGGTCTATTTAAGCTTGTTGAAAGTGGTCCATTTGGTACATATTTAAGCCAAAAACAAAACAAAATAAAACAGCTTTATTTATATACCTAAATAAAATGCAGAGGTTTCACTGTGAAGTTAGCACATTTAGCCATTATGTGGAATACTCCAATTTAGCTGTTAGAATAACTCTTTTTTTTTTGGAAATTAACCAATCCTATTAATATAGCAAAAATAAATGAAGAGACAGCCCTACATGTGTTATGTTTGAGTCAAAACAGCTAAGTATTTTCTAATATTAGTATTTATTAACTGGAAAATTCATCCTAAACTGTAGAAAGCAAGGTACCATGTAAGATCTTGATCACCAAACAGGTGTGAAAAAAGGAAATCAATACTCTTGGTCTGTACCAACCACCTCCAACCCTCAAAAAAAAAAAAGTACTTGATGAGACTGTAAAGGAAGATTTAGTTAGAATGTGAAAGTCAAGTTCTGGCATTGTTGCTGGTGTTGGTCTGTAAATTTCATGAGGGAATGATGGAAGATTTAGGCAGGCGGGAGCAATAACTGGTTCAGAAAGTGGTTGTCTTGAGCCGCTTACATGGTCCAGAGGTCTCTATGAAGGTCTTCCTAACCAGCTTCAGTGGTTTTCAGGACTCACGCTCTCCTGGATTCTCTAGGCCCTAAATCTGGTCTCATTGATTCTATCACATCCACCGTGGGTGATTTCTTTTTGCTTTTGCTGTTACTCTAAATCCTAAGCCAGAGTTTTCAAAGCCCTGGTTCTTGTCCTACATTACCTCATTATTTCATACTGGCCTCAGGCTATCAATAATCAAAGTTGAGGCTGGACAGTTGCTTGTGGTTCTTATTATAATTGCAAGACACCCTTCAGCAATAACCACCAGGAAACTTCGAACATGGGAGTGTGGATTAAAAGAAAGGAAACAGAAATCAATTAGCTCACATTGTCAGTTACTGAAATCCATGGAGATCACTAAAACAAAGGAAGGACCTAGTTCTTTTTCTAGTCATGTGCCCAGCAACGTGTCTCAGAGAGCTGCCTCTGAAGTGGATGGCTCTTACAAATCAACACTTATGTCAGGCACTACATTACAGAAGAAAAAAAAAAATCAGGGCTTAAACCACACCCATTCAAAATAGAAAGCCACTTTTATAATATCAAATGAAATTCCCAACCCGATGACTCCCAATTTTTCAGATTTTGCTCAGTAATTCCCAAATGTTTTCCTCCAAGAATCCTATACAACCCTAAAAGTGATTGAGAAACCTGTAGAGTTTTTGTCTTATTTTATTTCAAAACTAAAAGTTGGTAATTGTTTAAAATGATGTACTTCACTGAAAAATAAAAGTAACGAAGTTATTACATTAGAATAAATTACAAATTTTATGAAGAATATTTATATTTTCTTTTCTTTTTTTAAAAGATTTTATTTTTAGAGAGGGGAAGGGAGGGCAAAAGAGAGGAAGTAAAATATCAATATGTGGTTGCCTCTCGAGCGCCCCCTACTGGGGACCAGGCACATGCCCTAGACTGGGAATCAAACTGGCGACCCTTTGGTTTGCAGGCTGGCACTCCATCCACTGAGCCATACCAGTTAGGGCAATAATCATATTTTCTAAAAGAAAGAAATGTTAGTGTAAAGAGTGGCATTATGCCTAGCCAGTCCAGAGGCTGCGGCTGCAGAGGGACCACTGAGAAGCTATAAAAAGTGCTGTTTGTATGTGTTGCCATGGCTGAGGCATATGCCCTGCCTAAGCGGATGGGCAGGTCTCCAAAAAATGCTTTGGGATCATACTTCCCTACTGCAAGGAATCACCATGCCTCTAACAGTCATCTTCAGAAGACTGGAACTGCTAGGATGTCCTCTATTCTTGAAGAACATATTCTTGGAGCTGATACCTCGGTTGACCTAGCAAAGACAGGGTGTATCTTTAGTATTGGTGATGGTATTGCCAGAGTATGTGGACTGAGGAATGGTCAAGCAGAAGAAATGTTAGAGTTTTCTTCAGGCTTAACAGTATGTCTCTGAACTTGGAACCTGACAACGTTGATGTTGTCATGTTTGGGAATAATTAATGAAGGAAGGAAATATTGTAAAGTGAACAGGAGCCACTGTGGGTGTCCCCATTGTTTAGCAGCTGTTGAGTCATGTAGTAGATGCCCTGGGTGATGCCATTGATGGAAAGTGTTCAGTTGCTTCCAAGACCTGTAGGCAAGTTTTCCTGCAAGCCTCCGGGGTCATTTCTTGAATCTCTGTGCAGGAACCAAGGGAGATTAGCATTAATGTTGTGGATAGGTTGGTGACAATTGGTTGTGGTCAGAATGAGCTGATCATTTGGTGACTGACAGACTGGCAAAACATCAATTGCTACTGACACAATTATTAACCACAAATGTTTGCAATGGATTTGATGGAATCTGCTATACTGTATCTAGGTTGCTATTGGTTAATATATCCTCTGTATCCTCTGTATCCTCTGTATCCTCTGTTGCCAAGTTGCCTAAGAGACTTACAGGTGCAGCTGCTATGAACTACACCATTGTGGTTTCAGCTACCACTTCTGGTGCAGCCCCTCATCAGTACCCGGCTCCTTATGCTGGCTCTTCCATGGGAGAATAGTTTAGGAATAATGGCAAACATGCTCTGATCATCCATGACGACTTATTCAATCAGGCTGTTGCTTATGGTGAGATGCTGCTGCACTGACCCCTGGTGGTGAGGCTGACCTTGGTGATGCGTTCTACCTACACTCCCACCTGCTAGAGAGAATAGCCAAAATGAATGATTCTTTTGGTGCTGGATGCTTGACTGCTTTACCAGTCATTAGAAAAAGAAAAGAAAAGCTGGTGATGTGTCTATTTACATACCAACAAATGCCATTTCTGCCACTGATGGACAGATCTTCTTAGAAACATACCACATTTTTTGGACTATAAAATGCACATTTTTTTTGCTTCAAAATTTTCCCCCTATTTTCCTCCTCTAAAACCTAGGTGCATCTAGGGTCTGCACATAAGATGCACTTAGGTTTTAGAGGAGGAAAATAGGGGAAAAAACTTTAAGCAAAAAATGTGGTAAAATGCACGTCTTACAGTCTGAAAAGGTGGTAATTGTTCTACAGTGGTATTCACCCTGCCTTCCGTGTTGGTTCATCTGTCTCCCATGTTGGATCTGCTACCTAAACCAGGGCCATGAAGCAGGTGGCCTGAATAGTTACCAGGAAACATTAGACAGTCTGTCCAGAACACCAGGAAATCTCCCCCACTGGCCAACATGGCAGCAGGAGGAGGTTCTTAGACTGAACACATAGAAAATAGCAAGACAATTGGATAGAAAACAGCCCCTACCCCATTCTGGTACCAGTGGAAGGCGGGCACATGCACCATACCAGTCATAATGGCACAGTGGGAGGTGTTGGGTTGGGAGGTAGACCCACCCAAACTGCGTGAAAGTTTGGGGAGTTGATTGGTCATTTTGAGAAAGCACCTGGTCCATCCCACACCCAAGCTAATATAATCCCAGGAGAGCGTAGAGATGCTCTTTTGCTCACTCAGCTCATTACACTCTCTGGCTCGTGGGTCTCTCTTGCTCATGACCTGCACTCACTCAGTACACTGGCCTGTCCTCTCTATTGGCCAGATGGCCTTCATAGCCACTTGGCTCATGGCCTCCAGAAGTGAGCCTCTCCCTCTCTCTCTCTTACCCACTTTGTGATGTATTTGCCCATATGTTTGCTCGCCCTCTTTCCCAGGAGCATGAGACCCTGTAGCCCCAGCAGCCACAAGGCCTATGGCCGTGCAGTCTCTAGGAGGAAACTTCAAACAGACAGCAGTTGGGAACAAGCTAAGCCACCTGGACCTCTCAGCAGCTACCTACAGGCTCCAAAGGAGGGTACCTGAAACTGGATCAGGAATTCTGGGTTCTGGCTTTTGTCTGGTCTTGGGGAGGAGATGGGCTTTGGGACAGGAGTCCTCCATTCTCCTAGATTGTGCAGCACCTGAATAAAACCTTTTTTTCCCCTTTTACACCAGCCTCTGCCTTATGAGTTGGCATTTGTGGCAACAGGCAGAAAAAGCCCTGTTTTTGTTCAGTTACACCACCATGACACTGGAACTGGCTCAGTATCACGAGTTTGCTGTGTTTGCCCGGTTTGGTTCTGGTCCCGGTGCCACCACTCAACAACTCTGGTGTCGCAGTGTGCATCTGACAGTGGCTGAAGCAAAAACAGTACTCTCCCATGGCTATTGCGAAACAAGTGACTATGATTTTTTTCATGCCCATGTAAGGGGGTGTTCTAATAAACTGGAACCCAGCAAGACCACAGTTTGAGAATGCTTTTCTGTCTCATGTTATCAGCCAATGTCAAGTCCTTTTCAGTAGTATGAGAGCTGACAGAAAGATCTCAGAACAGGCAGATGCAAAGCTGAAAGAGACTGTAACCAACTTCTTAGCTGGATTTGAAGCTTCATCATCTCTATGGATTCACATCAAATACCAGTTTGATTTCGTCATCGTTTCTTCTAGTAGTCAGTTCCATTTCAAAAAAAATTACTGTCATACCCCAGATATACAGAAATCACCTTGAAAATAAGGTTCCATCCATATTGCTTGCTGGTTAAAAACAATAAAAAAATAGAGTGACATCATTTTTCCTATTACAGACTTCATTAATGTGTGTCTTAATTAAAGAGAGTTGGATTCTCACATCGGCTTCTGGATTTACTTTATTGCAATATGCTGTTCTTGGTGGAGGTATATGAAGAAAATCAAGCCCCACACAAATATGCAGTTGACGAAGAATGGTATATTTGTCTTTTCAGATAATTGATACATTTCTTCTTTGATATTACACCAAAAACTTGACAAGTGACTTTTTGCTGGGTTAGTTGCAATGCCCCAGTGGTCTATATATTTCACTATAAATGGTTCTGGAACCCACCCATGGTTTTTTAACTCATACATTGACATTTGAAAACAAAATTGGTTCATGCCTTATGCAGATTTTCCCAATGCTGACAAACTACATAATTTCTGTAACAATTAGGAATCTTTCCAGTTTATGTTGGTGGCCATCAATTTTCCATTTTCTCTTGAAAGCTCATAGACAACAAACACTGTTTGTTTTTCTTGAAGTGAAGGTTTACCGTGGTCCACTCTGATACAATGTCTGCCAAATATCCAAATCTAAACCATCATAGTTTGTCAATTATTTTCTTGTTAAAACAATTAGTGTTCAGGAAAAAAAAGAAGCTAGTTTAGCCTGCAATTCAAATAATTGCACATGTGCCTTTCCTCCTTACAGCCATTATAATTTAGTACGCAGAAGACATGCTTTAAGAATGCTCACATCCTTACGCAGGTGTCAAGAATGGGATGCTTACAAGTGCAGTTTGGTGCCACTGACTTAATTCTGTGCTAAAGCTCCAACTGTTTTGCTCATCATTGTGTTTGCACTATCAGTAAAAATGCCAGGACAGAGAAAGAGGCAAATCCTGTCTTAGCATTGCGAAAATTATTTTGATCTCTCATACACCATGAAAAAATTTAGGAACCCCAGATCACACTTAAAGAATTGTTGCCAAAGAAAAACCCTGTTACCTGGAGATGGAGTTCTCAAACCAAACATCCACCTGGATCCCTCTGTGCCTGATATTCCCGTCTCCTTTTCTCAGTATCTTTCTGAGTTTTTTTCTTTCACATATTAGGATCAGATTGCTAAGTGTCCAGATTCAAGGTCCTGGGAGTTTTATTTCCTATCCCTAGTCAGTCATCATTAGTATTCCTTCTTTTTAAAAATATTCCCCATTGTTATACATTTCCCAAAAACCTATCAAGGCTGCATTACTTCAGCCCTTTCTTTTCTTATAATAATGGCGAGCATTCAAAATGTTTCATCCTTCTTTTTTTTTTTTTTTACCTATTTATTTAAATACAACATTCATTCCAGGAACAAGTCAAAATCTCATAGACCTGAACAAACCAACACAACTGTATTCACATCTCAGGGTGTCCAAACCATGCCTAAGAAGACATCAAGTGCGAAAAAAGCCATTTTAGCAAGTAGCATATGGCATTCCAGATTCAATGAATTGGACCTACACTCCCTCTAACTACATAGTTATACTAATTTTCATCTTTCCTTTTAAAGTTAGCTGCATGAAATTCACAAATGCACAAAGCCAAATGGTCTCTTGCTAAAACTTCTAGTACCCCCTAAAAATTATAGCTATTGATCTTATGTCAAATCACTGCAAGTCATTGACCATATTATTGGTCTCAGAAATATCTTTCATTTGCACCCTCTTCTTGAACATTTAGGTGGACTTGTTCCCCTGAATTACAAATGTGTGTATCTTTGCATTTTCTCCATATCATGGTTCCCGGAGGACTTTCCTACAGTATACTGTGTTAAGAATATGTTTGTTTCCATTAGCTTTATAGTAATGGCTAAAGAATTTCATTAGGCAATTCAAAAATAGTCATTATATAAGTTCATACTAAAGTAAAATACTGATGAGTGCTAGCCATCTTATGCTCTAATGCTAGGGAGCTAAACAACGGTTAAATATTACATTCTAGAATCTCCCGATTTGAGAGCAACCTAGCTGTGGTCCCACAGACCTGCTGGATCATACCAGTCAGTGTCACGTCGAGCGCTTCTGATAGTTACAGGACAGAGCACAGATAAGGAACGCATTGAGAATGGTCACGCCAAAGTCACTGGCAGGTTAATAAAATACTGTTTCTGTTTTGACAAGACAGAAACTCCTCCAGAAGCTAGGCAATCTTTTATGCTATTGCATTCTTTCCAAATAGCAGGAGGAACAATTGCAATACTTTCTGATAAATGGGTTATAAAGCACAAAATCGATCCAACTGAAAACAGTCTATTTTACTACAACATCCATTTCTCTTTTCATAAATGTTATCAGAAAATATTCCAACAGTAACAGAGTCAAGAGCAGAAAGCACAGTATATAACAATTATGTTATTAAGCTATGGGATGTTTGTAGTCCTTTATAAATTTGCTAGAAGTCTCATTTTTTTTTTTAAAAAACATGCTTCCAAAGATATCTTTTAAAAAACTAAACTTTTAAAAATTATGATTTCAAAAACATGAGTAGAAATACTATGGATTTTCTTAATGAAAATATAATAAAAAGCCCCCCAAATATTTGTTAAATAAAAGTGGAAAAGCTAATTCCTACAATTTTGCAGAGCAAGGTTGAAGCTTTTGGAATATCAGTACATTAGGAATGCAAAAAATTGATCGATGTACTAAAAGTCATCTCCCAAATGCCCCATAATCAGTTCAGGGACTTTAGGCTCTCTCCTATAAAAATAAACAAATATAAACAAGCTCTTCAGATCATAATTTTTAGATCCTTTCTCATGTTTAATTCAGTCAACACATAGTGGCCTTGTAGCTAGTACATCAAATGCCATTAAGCTGGAGTTAAAAATCTATTTTTTAAAATTTGTTTTATTTGAAATTGATCTTAGCTTCTGTGAGGAGCTATAGCCACACATTTGAAAATCGTTAGAAAGTAGAACGCATCTTTTAGGAAGATACTAATCAATGCTGGGCCGTAACAGAAGGATCACGTTGTATTTCCTTTGTGTTGCCCTTGTACTTATGAATCCCGATATATTTTCTTTTATTTTGCAAATATTATCCATGATACTTGTTACATCTTTTTCACGGTGAATTCTAATACAATGAATATCATTATTTATTTCAACAGCTTTTTCCACTCTGTGTTGTAGTCCACACTTGTCATTACTGCACTTCATTTTTTTATAAGTTTACGTTTTAATTCAGATTCGACTTCCATGTATGCCAGCTGTTCCTTGTCTGTACGCAGTGAAGTGTTTTAGACAAACATATATAAACCACGTTCTTGATACCGTCCACAGCCTTGGAAAGCAGCGGTCCCTCTACCTACCCCTTCTCAAGGGCCAACTCACTTACTGGCCATACCAAATGACAGCTTCTTATCAAAACCATTCTCTGCATAAAACATAAAATTAGCTTGGCAGTTTCAATAAAGCCACACCCCCTCCCTATTCAGGCAATTTGTGGCACAGCATTTTCAAAAGCTTCATTGTAGTTAAGAACGTCTTCAGTTATCTCAAAGCATGAAGCCTGTTTTCATGTTCCAGAATGATTAAATTATTCGGACAGGATTTACTGTGCATGTGAGAGGGGATAACAGAGAAAAACTAACACTCGGTAAAGTTTCACCAGTGGTGTTTTGGCACACACCGAATCAAATTTATCTAGTTACACTGTTCTAAGTTGCTACCCAGGGTGCCATGTGGCTTTCAAGGTACATAAAACCATTTTTTTCATTACAACTTAAAAAATCACATACAATATATACTACAATATATTGGTCTGCAATACCCGATATGATCTAGCATTATGCAACATTAAAAGAGCCAAAGGCTCCATAGAGCAGTTTCTTAGATGCTAATGGGTATGACAGTTACTGTAGGTTAATAGTTAATCAAGACATTGAGAGTCTGTAGTTCATGATGGAGTCCAGAAATCTGCGTTTTTAAAAGACACTGGAAAACCTAGCCCTGGTGTCTCTAAAAGACTAAACACCTTAGAGTGAGGCATACTGCATTCTTCCTCTGCCCAGTCTCTTCTCCCACACTCCCCTTGGCCACTCCTCTGTCTCCCCGCCTTCTCTTCCCAGCATGGCTTCCACTTTCAACACATGCACAGCTGATGCTCAGAACACAAAAATGTGATGTTTTTGGCTCTTCCAAGCCTTCCCCCATTCTCTTTCTTCTTCTGCTGTTTCTTACCTGGTGCATTTATACTCATCCTTTAAGAGCAAATGGCATGTTATGCACACATATCCCTGACCCAATCAGGCTACTAACTGTAAATATATTGTACTATGTGCATATACCACTATGTATATAACGCTCCATGTGTGACACAAATTGTACTACTTTCTAATTATAATTGAATGCTCCTGTATGGCCCTCCATATCTACAGTTCATTATGTGGTCCAATAAATTCATTTCATTTCTCCTTCTAAGCACCGGGCCTGAAACATAATCAGTATATAATAATTATTTATTGAGCAAAAAACTGAATATATCTGTGGTAGTCCTTTATCTACTACATCCAACCACTCTCAACTCTATCAGTATATATTTAATATCATGTATTAAGTCAGAATCATAAGAATTATGCATTCAATCTATCAAAGATCTACATGAATGAGGTAGGACCCAAAAAACTAGAATTTATTTTTTTTAAAAATATGTATTTATTCTTACATGTTTAAACCTCAGTCACCTTCAAAGGACTCTCCATTTGATGTAACACACCTATTGAGATGTTTTTCCCATGGCTCAAAACAGTTTTTGAACTCATCAATTTTAATGTCTTTTAGTCTTCTGCCACTTTTTGTTTCGCCGCTTCCACATCAGCAAAACGCTTCCCTGCAAGGACTTGTTTCATCCAGGGAACAAAAAGTAGCTGCTTGGAGTGAGATCAGGTGAACAAGGAGGGTGGGGCACAGGGGTCACGCTGTTTTTGGTCAAAAACTGCTGAACACTGAGTGTGGTCTAGGCAGGTGAGCTTGTAAATCACCCATCAAGAAATAGGCAAACACACTGAACCAATCGCGGCTTCTCACAACAACGCCAGCTGGTACACTGGTACAGATGGGTTCCTGAATGCTCACCCAGTAGGGGAAGCCTGTAATACAAGGGGCCTGCCCTACAGAAAATAATTCAATTTTTTTCCATTTTAGTGTTACATATGCCCCACAGTTTTTTTTTTTAATTTTGCAAAATTTTATTCATTTTTAAAGAGAAGGGATGGGAAGGAGAAAGAGGAGAGAAACACCGATGTGTGCGAGAAACTTTGATGGGTTGCCTGTTGCACGCCATCAACTGGGCACCTGGCCTGGAACCCAGACATGTGGCTTCAGCGGTAATCAAACTGGCAATACTGTGGTTTGCAGGATGATGCCCAACCTACTAAGCCACAACAATCAGAGCTACAGGTTTTTTTCTTTCTACCTGATTTAATTTCTTTTAATGTAATGAAAAATAGTCCTTGGGAAAAAATGTAATGATGAATGAAAGCTATGACTCATAATTCAGATGTTCAATCTAATTGGTTATGGAAACCATGTTTACAGTCTTTTTCATCATGAAGGGCAAGGTCCCCTGAACTAATCTAAATAGAAAAGCAAGCAGACTATTAGAAAATTTTTGCATAAAAATAATAGGGTTTTGGGGTGTCCCCTGCCTCTGCGACCTGGTGAAAGCGTTATAAAAAGACTGTAAGACATTTCCACGGGCAGGAATGATTTTTAAATGTCTGGAAACAGAAGCTTCTGCTCTGTGCTGTTATCAACCCCACTATCCCCAAACTTCCAGTAAAGCTGTGATATACATGCAACGGCAGGTGGATGGCACCCTGGGAGAGCAGAAGGAGAATGGGTTGCCTCCTCCGCTTTGATGCCGTGGGAGTGAAGACAGGAGGCATTCTCAGGGAGGAGGAAAGCAGGCGGACGTCAAAGGTCAGCACAGTTTGGAAGCAGAAGCCTGAAGTGATGATACAAACATAAATGTCTGGGAAGACTTAAAAATAGTGGGGGTGAGTCCTGAGTTCATTACAGAAAACTGGGCAAAGACTCGATGCATTTCATTTGGACAGCAAAAGGAAGTGCGAGCCCAGAAGACGAGGGTCTTTGTAACCACAAACTTGCATGTCGATGTGGTTGTGTGAAGCACACACTCCCTGACCAGGCCTTTGTTTCTGATTCTGGTTTTGCCACCAACTGCCTGGATTTTGGACAAGGTATTGAACTTCCCTGTGTACCTTTTCCCCTTTTATAAGACAGCAACAGTAGTAGATATGACTTTATAGAGTCAACATAAGGGTATATCAATTAATCTTCTTAAGGACCTTGAACACTATCAGATAATATATTAGTTTTTTCTTAATACATAAAAGAGCAAATACAGAGTCCTGAAGGCAATGCTAACATCCCACTAGATTTTCTTCCCTGTATCACATTTACAGGGGTGTTCTGGTCACAAAGCTAGTGAAGTTATCCTTGAGAGATTTACGTATAAAATCTGTGGAATAAAACGTTGCGGTTGTAGTATTTAAAATGAAGTGCTTTCATGTCTTCATAAAATAGTCCTAGTGTGTGGCCTCACATTTTGAAGGAAGAAAAATGTAAAAATCAGCTTGTAGACTCTGGTAGAGGGGAAAGTCCCCCTTGTCTCTTCAGGGCTTGGAGGGGGAGCCACAGAGGGGTGAGCTCTCACTGGCACAGAACGTCTTCCCCATTTGGAAGGGCGCATGCAGGAGCCAATACCTCCGCAGGAGCACATTCTGAATCGCAGCGCTGTCCTTTGTTCTTTTCTTGGTCTCCCCCACTCATCTGCGAGCTTCTTGGGAGCAGGAATGATTTTTATCCCCACCGTGTCCTGCAATGGGGGCCCCCAGCCGGCACTCCACAAATGTTTGTTTGACTGATCTCCTTCCCCACCAACACCAGCAGCGCTCCCTCGCCCACTGGGAAGTCCCAGCACAGGTTTTAGGATACCCTGCTAAGCAGAGAATCCACTGGGGGAAATTGGTATTGGAACACTTTAGGTGTTTTATTTTTCTCCCTCCAAAAGGAAATTATCAGAAAGTCAGTTTAGTATCGTATAGTATTTAAATGCCTATGGGAAGATATCATAAGCATTTCATTAATTAGAGTGTCTAAAGTCTAAACCCTTCTAGATTCCCTTCCTGTCTTCCATAGACAAGCTCTCAGGACTTTGGTTATCTTCCTCTGTGGCACCACCCTGCCCCTTTCTTTGATCTATCTCTTCTCTAATCCTTTCAAATATCACCTCCTCCACAACGCTTCCCCAAACAGAGATCAGAATTCTGCCTTGGTGTCACCTTGACATTCTCTAGCATTTGATTTTGGCATTCCTCATTTTACTCATCTGTTAATCTCACCTCTCTCTGCTTCCCTCTCTTCTCTCCTCTCTCTACACGTGTGCACACACACACACACACACACAGGCCTGGGTCTTACTTATCTGAAAAAATCCAACATCTTCCAGAATGTCTGACACAGGAATACTCTCAGAAAAAAAGGTTTCACGAGTTAACAATTTAAGCCAAATGGAGATTTACTTTTTCTTATTTAAATGAACATATATATTTTTGGTAGCTTCTTGTAGGGAAAATTTTGAGCACATCTTAAAGGACTACTGACTCTTCAATACCATAGTGTCATGTTCTATGATGACCATCATATTATACTGAAAGCCTTACAGAAGTGGAGAAAGAAGAAAATGGAAGGACAAGGGAAGGAAAGATAAAGAAGGGGGGAAGACAGAAGAAAAATACATAAATCCTCAGCTCTTACATGGAAATAAAATTATATTTCTGGTATCTTCTATAAATTGAATATGCAAGTTATCCATGTGCATGTGAACATACAATTAAAATTGCCAGCAAAAAAAGTTAAATATCTAGGAACTTCTATGATTTACTAATTCCAATTTATTTCTTAGTTTCAATCCAATGTTCAACTATTTTCAGCTCATATAATGACCAATTTATCGAGACCGACAATACCAAAATATCCAGATCAATGAAGGAAAAAAAAATACCTAAGTTTAACTCTTCCACTTGCTGCTTTCCCATATAATGCAAAATATCTGAAATCACACATGACCTCTGAGTTCTGTTCTTCATGCAGGTCAAGTTCAGTGATATCTATAGCGGTTCAGTCACAAGTTTAAAGGTACAATGTCTACTATAATTAATTTAGAATGTCATTGTTTGGCTTGTGCGATCAGCAAGGAAATGCGAGTCTGGGACACCTGTCTAGTAGATGGATGGATTTTATTTTGTTGTTTCTAAGTCAGTGCAGGAATGGGAAGGGCCAATACAAATGCATGCTATTACAATGGCATGCCAGAGCTGCTTTTGGTTTTCATGAGAATATTAACACCCACTTCTCTCTTCACTCAATCAACAAATAATAATTGAGTACCTACTATGGGAAGGTGCTACATCCTCTTGGATCAAAAAGCCTCATGGAGAGATATGAAAATAATAGTAAAAAATATAAAAGAAAAACAAAACACAATAAAACCAAAAAGGGGTAATGGCTACCTTTCTCTCTGGTGGTATTTCCTGTGCTCACATTTGGGTAAAAAAATCATACCCAAATGCAGCTACTTTCTCCCTGTTTTCATAAGGACAGGTGAGTTCTTCTGCTGCCTCTGAGGGGTTTTTAATATATCCTTACATAATAGGAACCATAACCCACTCTAGGAAGCAAGATGCAAACAATGGGTTCCGTATTTTCCAACCATAAGATGAGCCTACATTTTAGAGGAGGAAAATAGAAAAAAAAATTGAAACAAAAAATGTGGTAAAATATTTAATAACATAAATAACATAATTTTTCACCAATGTAAATAAATGTAAACAGAGCTCAACAGCAGCATTAACAACCATTATTCATCCCAAATGGGGGGTGCATCTTATAGTCTGAAAAATACGGTAGTTACTGGATCAATTTGTTTAGAGTGGAAGCTAAGAACAGATAATGAGCCGCAGAATTACATTCATTCACTAGGGTCACCAAAATGCTTTTGCAGAATATTATAAATATCCTTTGGGAGGAGGCACGATCTAGAATCCTATTTGATTCAAAATGCTGCAGCTCCAAACAGCGGACTGCTTCCAGCTCGGGACAAGTCCTGGCACCTAGCATAGCCTATTACTTCAGTCAGCTGTGAATGTGTAGGCATGAATTCGGTAAACACAAAAATTAAGTTAAATTTTTAAAAAATCTCCAGTCCTATAGTCATCATATCAGATATCGCCCAAGTTAATCAACCTAATTAGGGTTCACATGTGCTCAGCACACTAGTCATGCCTACCCCTCACAATCAGAACTCATTGAGATACGGAAATAAATCTCATCCTCCTTTGGGATACCCTCTTAGGATTTGTTCAGCTGCTGCCAGTGTGAAATTTGTGTAAGAAATGCCAAAAGATGTGGACATGAACTGCCCTACAAAGTTGTCTTTTTGTATGCTTTTGCTATAGGAGAGTAAAGGGAGTTTATAGTTTTTTTCATTTTTTTAATACTCTTCGTTTCATCACAGAAGGAGATATTTTGGCAATTTCATGTCAGGCCAGTTCATTTTTCAGAGCTGTCTGTGGTCTCCGAGAGAGAATCCTGCGGAAGCTGCTCTCGGGGGCTGCAGCACGGCCCCAGAAGTCATTTCACGTTCCACAGTTTAACCCCCTCCAGTGGGCAACATCGCAGAAACGGACAAAAAATGAGGTTCTGAGCACTCACAGTGATGGACTGGAGACGATCAGGAGAGCACGTGATGACCGGGGATCAGGAGCTGGAGGCACTGTAGCCACCAGCATTTCCGGTTGATGGTCATTAACTTTTTTCCATTAGATAGAATAGACTGTGTTCTTTTTTTCAATAAGATTTTACTGGCTTTGATCTTCCAGCACAAGCTCTCTGATTCTTATCTCCCACCCCTGACTGTCCTATACTAACATCAGCGATTCTTTCTGATATACTCTTGTCAAATTTTATTACCTTGGTACCGTGGCCACCATCCTGGTCCACACAGTGATCTCCTGCATCATCGTAATGGACTCAACTCTGAACTCTCCAAATTCTAAGCCAGGCAGAGCATTAATAGATTAATAATCATCAAACACTGCTATGCACATTCTGTCCTCAAAATACAGAATACTTCCCTATTGCCAGAGAGCAAACCGAAGTGATTTCCTGGCATTTAAAGCTTTGTATCTAGGGCACCCCACTGTATCATTCATCAAACGCCCACAGGCGATTGGAGGTCCATCAGATAAATCACTTGCGCAGTCTGTACAAATACCAGTTCATAACCCAGCTCTCCCTAGAAGCCCACTGCAGTCTAACTCCCCAGCAGCGATCCTCCCTTTAGTCTAGATTCATTCAGTGCCAAAAAAACCCACAACTGACATACGTAATATTTGGAGACCTTAGCAAGGCAGGCTTAAGAGGAATGGCCAACAACACCAGAATTCAGATTTACAAAAGGTGTATTAATCATCAAATTCCACGCAAGACTCTCGCCTTCAAACACATACACAAGCAGTTACTTCTCTTCCCATCGGACAGTCTCGGGGCCTCAGAAGACTGTTATCTTTCAGTGACAATGGGTGGCCTTGAAAGGAAACTTTAGCTGTAGTTCTGATGGAAACATGACTTCTCCAGACACTTAACAGAGAATGCAGAGAAACTGAATAACCCCTTCTTGGACCTAACTTACCACTTAGAAAAATCACCTTTTTGGGGGTTTTAACGAACCTCACCTCTGGTTCCATTTTGCTGTTTCGGCTGTTAACGTCTCAGCAAAATACTATTAACTCCTTCTCTAGCCCCTCTGTGATGTATATAATGAGGTTTTTCTTAGTCGGCGGAAGATCGTTAAAAAGCAGGGCTGCTGAAATCTTTATTCTAAACGAAGTTCCTGTTTTAAATTAGTGTCTGTTCAATGTCCTTTGCTCACACCTTAAGCATGTATTCACAATTCTACCATGGAGCACTTGCTCTGATTTGTCTACAAACTGAAATCGCATCCTGATGCACTGAATATTAGTTTCTCTGCGATCACTGTTGGGCGTTCAGAATGGTAACAGGGTGTTCTGAAAGAACCACGTCTGGTCTCAGTGTTGTTTGCAGTGTGGCGGGAATGCATATTTTCTGTACCATCAGCAGGTGACTGACTGTGTGTCGTTTCTGGGGACACTGACACGCAGCTCAGTCCTCCAGCCAGTGCAGACACAGTCTAATGATGATGCTAGAACGTGCCGTCCCTGTCTTTCCTGGTCTGCGCTCCAAGCACAGCTGTCAAGTT
>PVKM010024911.1:0-20248 GCA_004027735.1 Carollia perspicillata
GATTCCAGGACTATTCTAGGGTATTGATTATAGCAAGTGGTGATTTGCTTTACTATGCACTGATTTTTTTAGGAAAGCTAAAACAATATTGATTTAACCCCTTTATGTATTGAGTTGCAGTTTCCTCTTTTTTGTGCACTAGAGTGGACACATGCCTGTGTAATTCTCACTCCCATATAGAGAAGATGCCCTTCCATCGAAATTTTTAAAAAGACCCACAGACTAGAACGTCCATATTCCAGAACTGTTTTCTAGAGAATCTTAAGTTTAATATCTTGAAGAGTTAAAACCCCAGGTGGAGTAAGGGGGCAATTATAAAAATTAAAAAGGAGGTAATGATGTCATTGCTGCTTCATTTGCACATGAGACGCACTTTAGTCAATGGTACTTGGTGTCCATTCCCAGTTCATCACCGACGTGGCAAAAATTCAGAAACAGAAAGTTGAGCTAAATGCCTTTTTTTTCCTTTTAAATAAGACCTTTGACCATACAACAACAAAAATAGTCCACTAGGTATTTATCTAGAATTTGAAGCTGATCCTAATGAAATGGGGTGCTGAGCTAGAGGCCCCCCACCCCAAACAACGGAGGAAAAAAAGCCGGCTCTGGGATTGGGAGATTTCGCAAGTCTTTGGCAACTGGGCTAGCTTCTTTGTTATGTGAAATTGCTGAGCCTGCCAAGCCCGGGGTGAGGGAGATGGGCGTGACCTTATAGCTGCACCTGTGGCAGAGCTTGGAGGCAGTTCCCCACTTCCCCAGGGCCATGCCTTCCCAGACTAACGATGGCAGCCAGCCGGAGAAAGGCAGAAGACACAGGATACAGAGGACAGGCAGATGTAGCCCATTGTGGGAAGAGTCGGAAATGGGATTACAGAGGTGGCACCAGGATTTAAACCAGGTGTGGCAGCCATTCTTGCTCTCAGCCTTGCAGGGGAGTAGTAGTGAGGGAAGAGACGTGCTGTCTGTAAGTAGGGATTCTTGCCATGCAGTTGGAGGGCGAGCAGTGAGGAGGGAGAAGTAAACAGGCAGCTGTGTAGTTTATAGTGAGGAAGGAGGCTGTATGGCCTGGACTAATACAAGGAAGGAGATGCTGCTGCTGGGATCCTGCCTGCTCTAGCTGGCTCCGGAGCTGCAGAGGACTTCCTTACAAGATCCTGTGCTGCTGCACCTGGATTATACCTGGGCTTTTAAGACGTGTGCCTTTGCTGAGTTTCACCATGGTCCAGGGTAACATGGCACATGCTTTTCTAGACTATCACACAGAGGCTGATGGCAACATATTCCAGCTCCTGCACAGATAAGAACATCGGAAACTTTGGGGGATGTGCTTGATCCATAGCCTGGTGGAGAGCATGGGAAGTGCTGTGTCTCGCGGGCAAGGCAGGCTCTGAGCTGAGGTGCTCTAAGCTCTCCCAAGGTTGGAATGTTGTAAGTAAAGACCTGCTCCTTCCAGCATTTATTGTTGAGTCTTTCACTGAGGTGCCATGTGGATGGGTCCCAGCCTCTGGTGACACTAAGAGCTTCATTCTCCTGTGAAAGTCAATTTTCAGTTATCCCCTTATACTTGACAGTATTCCAGAGGAAGCTTGGGACTACTGCTCTTCAAGCCCTTGTATATGAGTATGTATTGCAAATATCTTCCTTTGCTCATCAGGATAAAAATAAATCTCTCTAGAACACCTGATGGCACTGTATCATATCTCTTGATCAGTCAGTGAAGTTTATTAAATTACAATGAAAATAGTTCATCACAAATTCCTCTTTTCATTTCATTCAAAGCCAGTTTGAAAGAATCCATCACTGGGTATTTCAAAGAAGTGTGGGCATTTTTGTGCTCAGGAAAGTGACCGAGTTAACAAATCCACTGCAATTAATTATCAAATCAATGTTTAATGGGCAACTCACCCAAGTGTATTATATTTGGAGATGAAACAAGAGGACTAAATACAGAATTAATTTACTCCCTGAAAAAGATACTAAACATTATACAAATGTTGCCTCACTTTATACCTAAACTTCTCCTAAAAGTTGGGGATAACAATCCACATCTTACTGATGAGGAAATGAGGTCATGACCTTGACTTATAACACACAGCTGTGAGTAGAGGCTCTTTGATTCTACAGCTAAAACAACAATGTGGAGTAACCAAGACAGATTTAAAGAGGAAATCGCGAAGTTGTCTTGAAGGATTAGAACAGGAAGCCTTTCCGAGAATAAAGACAGGGAAATGGAATAACTAGGCTGCGAAGAGGGGCCACTGAGGATAAGGTCACAAGGGTCTGGATTAGAGCAGGATTAGATCTTTCATGGCAGGCTGAGCAGTTTGGACAGGGTTTCACAGGATCTGAGCTTCACTCTGCTTCTTGCAAGACTACCATTGTTGCTGTAATTCTCAGCAGGACTTTGCTGCACTGCACATGATTAAAATCAATCAGTCAATAAAAAGAGTATGTGCCTGGCACGTGCAGGTTGAGACTCAACAGCCGCTCAAGTTCACCTTCTCATTCCGGGGGAGGTGGGCATCTCACTCAGCTGTCTGCCCCCACCTCACTGCTCCTTCGCTGCACCCGGGCTCTTCGTTCGCTCTCATGAGCAGGGTTGCACCGTGAGCTGCGAAATGTGTCCTGCTGTCCCCACCTGACAGACGCTTTTTCATCACCTGCCTCTCTGCTCCGGATCCAGATGGTTCAATCACACTGCTTTTTGGTAGGGAGAGTTACCTTTCTAGTCACTTTACATAGCAATCTTAGAAAAATGTCAGAAATGATTCTCACTCCACAATGGACAAAACCACTGAAGATACCCACTGTTTGAAAAAACACACAAAAATACCATATTGTCAGAAAGACAAACTTTTTAAGAGTGAAGTTGAGGAACTCTTACACCATGAAAAAAAGATTCGACTGGCCTTTTTGTGAACAGCCCACAAAATGCACAATTGCCGAAGTGTGTTTAACAGGTAACATGCAGTAGCTTAAAAGCTAATATAGCAAGTCAAAAGACAGGGGGAAGTGCGGTGGATGTTCGGAGAATGCCCAACCCCCCAAGCCCAGGCACACATCTTGGTTCAAAGAGCTTATTTTTTCAACCATTTATGAACTTGTATTTATGCTAGGTATTGAATATTGATTTTATTGAACACATATTTTGCACCGTGTTATCTGGGAAAACAGAAATGAATACAGCAAGGTACAGAAAAAAAATGTCACTGACATTCAGAGCAAAGAGCTGTCACTTACAGATAAAAGGATATAATGACACAGCATTATGTGGAGAAAAAATACTCCACATAAAAAGCCTCCTAAGGCTGGGCATTCATCTTCTAAGGTTTAGAACAAAGACCACGTGAGCTATGTTGAAGGAGCTCTAAGAAGCAGGGTGTGAGCTGTGGCTGGTTGGGGGGTCAGAGTACGGTTGGAACCAGACCCAGATTTCTGAAGATCCAGAAGCATAGGCGCAGGGCAGCTGGCAGGTTTGTAGGAGGGAGGGTGTCAGCCCTTGAGATCTGACTATTTGCTGACATTTGGCCAGATGTCTTATTCAGTTTATTTAGAGGTGTCTGATTGTGAGCATGAAGATGAGGCCGGAGAACATGGTTTTGATGCCATAGTGAGACATTTGAGTGAAGCTACCTGCACCATAGACATTGGAAAACGAAGTGGCCGGCAGCAGAAGAATGAAAACAAAGTGCACCTAGAGGACACGTGACAAATTGGAAAGAGCACATGTCCTGGAGCCAGAGAGACCTGGGTTTGAATCCCAGGGTCACTCTTGAGTTGACTGTGAACAAATTACTACTGTGCCTAAACAGCAGCCTCCTTGTGTGCCTTTTTAAAAGACATCACTATCGCATACCTTGAGAGGGTTTTTATTAGATTAAGAGATACTTTATGAAGTTCATAAACCTCGCAGATTTTCACTGAGTAATAGGTACTATTAGGAGAACTGTCTTTGAGGCTTTTTCTCACGTTGACCCCTTCTGACGCCCCCTTGCCTCATCCTCTTAGGCTACCACATAAATAACCGGTCAGGGATTGGGTCCCGCTCTTCTTCAGAGGTCAAGACATCTGAGCTATATTGATGAGCCACCAAAAAAAATACACAGCGTATCCAATTCGTTTTCTTCCCCTCCAAGGATATGAATGAGTAACTTCGACATCCGAAGTTGCTTTCAGGGGGAAAACTATTCTACAAGGATGACAAACGGCTAACAGGCCAGGTAAGTCCTGAGAGGCTCAGCACTTGAATTCTGCTGTCAGGCTGTGTGGGAAGCGGCAGGATGATAAAGGAGAGTATTATAGATAAGTGGTTGCAAGCAAAGAGGTAATGATTGGAAACGATTACCCACTGGCCGGAGGACCGGAAATCCCACAGCAAGGAGCAGGGGGGCAATTTGAAGTCATTTGATCCGATGAATATTACGGTGCTGAAAGAGCTGGGTATTGTTTCCCTGGAAAACCTGCTGGGGAGAAACATTTTACCTTTAAAGCTACATGCAGAGTACCTCATTCCTCTGCAGAGTCAAGAAATGGAGGGAATTTCGGAAGAAACAATACACCTGGCGACACTTCGCAAATAATAAAGGGAAAAAAAGAGCTTTTGAAATGACAGGGAAAACTTTGAGTAGATTGACTCCGATTGCCCCTATTTTGGCAGCTTCAGCAGATCCACTCCTGGTTTCCACGCTGTGTTCACGACCATGAGTGCTGTGAAGTGCTCTCTGTTGGATTTGCCCAATCAAGCCGGATCCGCCACTGTTTACTGAGTGCGCAAGACCTAGCAGCTGTAGTGCATGGGCATAGCTAAAAAACAAAACCCAGGTGTTCAGAACGAAGCCTTGCTTTTTAAAAGAGGGCCCAATGAGCCCTGGCTGGTGTGGTTCAGTGGATTGAGTGCCGGCACGCAAAGCGAAAGGTTGCTGGTTCCTGGTCGGGCGGACACATGCCTGGGTTGCAGGCCAGGTCCCCAGTAGCGGGCGCACAAGGGGCAACCACACACTGATGTTTCTCTCCCTCTCTTTCTCCCCACCTTCCCCTCTCTCTAATAATAAATAAATAAAATCTTTTGAAATTTCTTAGAAAAGAAAAGAGTTCCCGGTGAATGAGTGACCCAGGTGAGTCATTCTCCCACCCAGATTCAGATACACATTGTCATAAGACAAAGAATCAGCGAATGACTGTTTCTCCCAGGAACAGAATTACATAAAATGTAGATAGTCTCATAATGTTTTTAGGGAAAGGAAGCAACTCGCATAACATTCAAAAAGCAGGCATGAAATGTTGCAATTATTCTTTTCACATACAATTAGAGAACTTAAGGAAAAGACCATAAAAACAATTGCTTGAATTATTTAGAATATAGGGGAAAATTGTACATTGAAACTTAAGGGCTAAAACCTTCGGAACACATGTTTTGACCTGGTGTTCAGCCAAAAGCATTTGTTCCACACTGTGTGTCAACCCGGGAAGGAAGAGAATGAAATGCTGCTGGCCCTTGTCCTTGAGGAGCTTAAAACACATAAGTGGTTAGAGACTATGAATTGAAAAACAATGTGCTAAGGGTTCTGACTGAGGTGAACATAAGACATTAAGGGATTTTAAAAAGGAGCATCTAACCCATCCTTTCTGGGGAAAAGTTGTCAGAGAAGGTCCCAAGAGAACTGAATTGAGTTGGAAATGTTCAGGGGAAGACCATAGTGAATTGTATTACAAGAGATGAGAACAACATTAGAAAATGTATGGAGGAGTGAGCGTTGGAAAAATTTCCTGAGATGTACTGGAACTGACCTCCAAAGAGGATGGGGCCAAGATACCAAGGAAGGAGGCAGACATCTGCAAATTAAACAAAGATTTTGTTTAGAAAACCACAGACAGAAGAAGAGTCTTAGGCTGCAGCCGAACAAGCCAAGTGGCACATACTTGTTAAGGGCTGTGTATCCCAAAGCAGCAAACAACTCAATGGACCAACTGATCTTGGTAAGATTATCTCTTCCAGGTGATAGGGCCCCACCGCCCTCGGTATGAATTGCCATCCATCGAGAGCAATTTACTTCTGAAGATGGGATTGGTCCAGTCAAGCTTGAGAAACTATGTTGGCAAACAGTGATACGGTGGCATCTATAGTTCGTTCCATACTGCAAGGATGTGATTGTGAAATGGGAGGTGGGAGAAGAGGACAAGGATGTTGGAGGAGGGCAGCAGGAGCCAAGTTCTGGAGAGTCCTGTATGTCAGTGTGTGGGGCAGCTATACAATGAGCAGGGGGGAAAATCACTTGATAATCTAATTTGGAAGTTCAAAATAGGGGAAAATGTTTCAATATTGACTTTCCAAGTAAGGTCCTGGTGGCCATAAACCAGGGCTAACCAGAAGAAAAGCTAGAAGCAAGGTGAGGGCTGCCCTGTTGGATTGGGAGCAGGGTCGCCTGGGGAGAGTAGGACACACGGGAAAAGCACAGGCGCTGTGGGCGGAGGACATTGCTCAGGGCAGAGAGCCAAGAGCCTGGCTCCTCCCCTCCTCCTACCTTCTGGTCTTCCACTGGTTCCGCCTTTCTATCCTCAGTCAAAGGGAAGAGGAAGATTGGAAAACGTGGTAGAACAGGGGAAGGACTGGAGAAGGATGTTAAGAACAAATCAGCAAACGTCAGGTGGGCATTTTGCCTAAGGAGCCCATTTTGTCAATCAAACCAAAGATATTGCATGTCCATAAATGGTAAAAGTCAAGCATCTATTTTCTAAGATATGTACATCCTGGAGAGAAACAGAATCACCTTTCCCTTGGATGGCAGCCCATTACACATGGCCTTGATGTAAGTTAGAAAGAGATAACGAAATGGTACCTTTGTTGGAATTTAATGACCGAAGGAATTTAGGTCTCACTCTCAATGCCACAATGTGATATATTGTGTCGTTAACTTCTTTGTGTATTTTCCCCCTAATAACTTCTAAAGTAACCTCTCTAAAGGCAATACTATTCATTGTAAAGCTGATTTGTATTTTGTCATTTTGAAAACAACATTAAATGTGAGAATACTATGTTCAGAAAGCAATAATACATGCTATCCAAGATATCTCAAGAATGAAAACTGATTTAAATATAGCAAAAAAATGGTATAATTCATCATGTTTACAGATTAAAGTAGAAAAAGAACATCTCAATAGAGACAGAAAATTTCTTGATAATATTCAAGATCCATTCTTATTCATAGAAAGTACCAAACAAAGAATAAAAGGGAATTTCATTGACCTGACAAAGCATATGTACAAACCAAGTACTTTTAAATGGGGAAACATTATCAATTCTCCCTTTGGGACCTGCAACATGGCAGTGATACACAGCGTTACCACTTCTGCTCAGCTTTGTATTTGAGGTCTTAGCCTTAAACTAGGAAGAAAATGTTACTTAAAATAAGCTGGAAAAGAACATATATCAAATTAATATCATAATTTTATTCAGTGTAATTGTATTCATGGAAAATTCAAAAAATCTATAGATGAATTATTAAAAGAAGCAAAACATTAGAGAAATTGCTATAAATTATTCAGATAAATTATTTAAAATAGTTTAAATTATTAAATAAGAAAGTTTTACGAAGTTGTTGGTTTTGAAATCAAGGTAGAAAAATACATTTTTAAATCCTCACTAGAGGGTATGTTTATTGATTTTTAGAAAGAGAGAAGGAGGGAGAGGGAAGGGGAAGGCAAGGGGAGGGCAGGGAGGGAGAGAGAGAGAGAGAGAGAGAGAGAGAGAGAGAGAGAGAGAGAGAGAGAGAAACATTGATGTAAGAGAGAAACATGTATTGCTTGCCTCTCATTCATGCCCTGACTGGGGCTGGAACCCACAATCTAGGCATGCGCCCTGACCAGGAATGGAACCTGCAATCTTTTTGCTTGCAGCACGATGCTCCGACCAAATGAACCACCTGGCCAGGGCAAAAAGTAAATTTTAACATTACATCCTAGCCACAGATAGGTGAAAAAATTACCAAATACAAGTGGCAGCACCATCAAAATTTATGAAATATCTAGTACTATGTCTAACAAAAGTTGTGAAATTTCTATAAGTGAAAATAATAAAATTTTACTAAAAAAATAAACAAAAAATGAGAGATATATTATGTTCAGAAATATAAAGAGTCAATATTTTTAAGTTATGCTCAAATTGGTATAAGGAATCAGTATTATCCCAATTAAAAGCCCAACAAATGTATAAGGATATTGGCAAGATAATGCTAACATTTTTATAGCTACTTAATGAGCAATTATAGTCTAGACATACTTGAAGAAAAACAGCAAGGTAAAAGACTAGTTCTAACAAATGTCATTATTTGTTATAAAACAATGGTAATTAAGACAGTGTGATGTTGACAAGCAAACCAATAGGAGAAAATAGCAAGCCCCGAAATATATGGATTCAAATTGTCAGCAAGGAGGCATTGCTGACAATAGGGGAGAGACAGACCATTCGATAAATAATGATGAAGGACTCGGGTGTCCATATCGAAAAACATTAAGTTGATTTGCTACTTTACATCGTAAAGAAAAACAGATGCCAGATAGAGCAAAGATCCAAATGTGAGCGCAGGAGAGTATTTTCATAATCCCGAGGACGAGCTGTAAATGTACTAAACATAGAGAAGGAAATGAGTACACTTGGCCATATTAAAATTGAAAATTTTCTTTATCATGAGACACTATAACAATGTGAAAAGGCAAGCGAGATAGGAGATACTTGCAACAAGCGTAATCCATAAAACAGTCTATATTCAAAACTTACGAAGACATTTTATAATCCATTTAGAAAGAGACAGAAACCCAAAAGAAAAATTAGCAATTAACTTGAATAGGGATTCACCGAAGACCAAAGTAAGGCAGGCCAAGAGCATGCAAAAGGGAGCTCAGCCTCATCAGGTGTCAGAAAGTTGCAAGTGAAAGACACAAGACTGCTAACTACAGCACTACTAGATTGAGAACAATTTTAAAATCTGACAAGTACTAAGAGATGTTTAGGGTTATGGAAAAATCATGTACTATTGTTGGAAGTCTGAACTTTTACGATTTTATTTGGCATTATCTTCTAGGGTTAACGATCTGTATAGTGTATGACCCAGGAATTTCCGTGTTAGGCATGCACCCTAGAGAAGCTTGCACCTACGTGGACCAGCATGCCTGTATAAGAATATAGGTAGCACATTGCTCAGAACACCCTCCGGCTAGAAATGCATTGATGGTGTACCAAATACTAGTGTGGATAAGAACAATGTGCTATGTTTGTATACAGTGAAATTCTATACATCAACAGAAATGAGCGAATGCAACGTGTAAAACAGTGCTTCCATCATTCTAATGTTGACTGATAGTGGTTTATAGGTATTAATTCTATAGTCATTCACTAAACTATATATTTATATATGATTTTTTCAGTACATAAAAATATACTGAAAATAAATATACTTTATTTATTTTAAAATAAAGATTGTATCTCACCCTCTGAAAAATAAATAAAGGAAAAGATGCAGCCTTGCACCCTGACTGGTGTGGCTCAAATTGGTTGGGCATCATTCCTCAGATCAAAAGGTTAGGGCACGTGCCTGGGTTGCGGGTTTGGTCCCCAGTCGGGGCATGTGCAAGGGGCAACTAATCAATGCTTCTCTATCACTTCAATGTTTCTCTCCCTCTCTTCCCCTCCCTCTAAAAATAAACAAATAAAATCTTTAAAAAACCCATTCAGCCTTGCCTTTAAAATGGCTACCATCTGATATGGGACAAAGCTGAAAGAACAATTACTTGGTGCTGGTTGAGTATAATAAAGGCTATAAGATAGGACTACCCCTTGTCCAAGATGTCACATAGAAGTGACAATTAAAACTTAACTCTGTCATGGCAGGATTCTAAGTATTAAATAGCTTATTCTCACATGTAATAGGTGTCTCTCCTACCCTTTCATGCAGATAAATATTGGGTTGGCCAAAAAGTCCGTTTAGTTTATTTCATACAACAGCTCTCATAGTGCTTAGTTGTCTTTAACTTCGTCTGAAACAATTTTGTTAGATCGTATTGTGACAGCTGTCATGTCAGCCTGCATTTTTTAAAAAGCTTATCAAAATTGGTGAATTTCTGTGCAGCCATTTTAATATTGAAGATGGAAGAATGTATGTGACATTTTCTGTGCATTATGCTTTCTTATTTTAAGAAAGGTAAAAACACAGCTGAAATGCAAAAAAAGATTTGTGCAGTATACGGAGAAGGTTCTGTGACTGGTTGAATGTGTTAAAGTGGTTTGTGAAGTTTCTTGGTACTATTGATATTTTGGCCAAATAATTCTCTGCTGTGGGGCTGTCTTATGCATTGGAAGATGTTTAGCAGCACCCCTGGCCTCTACCCACTAGAAGCCTATCATGGGAGATAGCTGACATACTCAAAATATCCAAATCAATAAAGTTATTGGTGAAAATGAAAATTGTGTCTTTTATTTTACGGAAGAAACTAAATGGACTTTTTGGCCAACCCAATAGAAGGTTAACAATTGCATAAGGATTGTTAGGGTAGGTAACAGAATAAATATTCCAAATTACCAAAACCTCATGAACCTCAGTGAAAAGACCTGTGCCTTCCTAGTCCTGTCTGGAACATGAATCCAGAAGCCTCACTAATGCCCCTTGTGCCACCAACATGAAAACAATAGAACAGAGATGGCTGCAATGGGTGGTCATAGCGGCATGAATGTCTGCTCTGCTCTGGTTCCAAAGTGACACAAAACAGTAGCCGACTCTTCCCCATCTAAGGAAAGGGGACTGACAGAGGGAGCCTGCAGACCAGAGGAGAACCAGACACAGAACATGGAGCTTGAAAGAAATCACAATGGTTGACCCATCTCTGTGCCACTGTATCTCTGTCCTTGTTCGTGCCTGCCTGACAGGAGACATACCTGAGACAAAATGGGGCAAGTAGCATCCCCAAAAGATGCTAGCATAAACAGAATAGATAAGATTGGAGTGGAGACCCTCCTCCCACATTTGTGTTAGCTTCTTTAGAATTTAGCATCGAACTCTGGCAAGCAGACAGATGGGGGAGATTGGCTTTGGGAAGAGGAGTGACAGGATTCAAATTGTGAATGGACTAAGAAAACAGAATTTTAGTGAATCTGCTTGCAAATTACTGGTTGACATTTTCTGGATCAGGCAGATTGGAGGCTTGGCATCATTAATTAAACTGAGTTACGTAAAACAAATTATTTCCTACACTTGGGCTTGGGACCATTACGTTTTTTACCTGCAGTATACCCATCAATTTCCATCTCAGTTTTCAGGACCGTGTGCACTTGATCTCAATGGCTGCTCTGGAAGTAGCATCCTACCGGCTGGGATGAAATGTCTAGGAGACGTTCCCCACGCAGAGGCAGTATTTACTTAAATAATCTTAACTCAGCACAGGCTGTGCAAGATGGACTATGTAATCTAATTAGACAAACTCCTTCTCTTGGCAGATACATTTATAATGTCTTAAAATTTTGATTTCTCCTATTGCAAAGAAATTCTCTAGCACTTAACTGTTTAAATTTTGGAGAAAGGTAATTAAGGAATAATTTCCCCATGGTGATGTCTGTGGTCTTCGCAAATGAATCAGCTTCTAGCATAGCAGTAAAGGGTGCATCCAAACTGAGCATGGTTTACAATAATGAAAGCAGATGGTTTACTGAATTAGGGAATGAGAACTGATTATTGATTTGCTATCCTTGTAACAGCATCAGCAGAGAGTGATAATGGACTGTACCACTTGTAACAGAGGAAATAGCCATTTTTATATTACTTGCTTTCTTGCAAATTGGCTACTAGCCGTGAGAGTAAAATATATGGCTGTCTCGTATCTTGAAGCACTGAACAAATTGCACTGGAGAAATGCAATGAAGCACCATGGAACATTTGCTGATATTTATAACTCGAGCTCAGGCTGAAAACTCCCCATTAAAAAGTTCACAATTCTCCTCGTTCATTTTCCACAGCCATTTAGGTATTACTTCCTCAACTCAGCTGCTGGAGTTATTTTGGAATAATATATCATTGTTTTTCACCCTACAACCCTAAAGAAGTACTCTGGGGCTCTTATCAATCTGTCATTTTCATGACAAAATGCAAGTTATTTTCTGGGTTTGCATTTCTTGAAGAAAAGGAAAGGATCCATAGCAAAATCGTAGAAAGGTGTACCAAGATACAGGAATGCAATTTTTAAATAATTGTTGAATAAAGAGTTTGTACTGATTTGGAGCAAAACTTGGGTTCCTACTCTCCCTTCTTTAATCATGGCTCTCCTCCCACTCCTTCCTCTCATATACTTGGCATTCTGTCTGGGGCAGCAACCTAGATACACTCATCTCCGAGTCACTCCAACATCTTCTCTCTGCTTGTGTGAGGTGCTCTGGGTCTGCATACATTTTGCCACTATGTGCAAGCAGGAGGATTTTGAATTGTTACCAGACCACACAATCTACTTGTGCCAAGACAAACAGGTGTTTCCACAATTGGATATTCCCAACTCACATTATTAGGAGTATTGTTTTTGAATGTGGAAAAATACATTAGTCTCTAACTAGAAGAGTGGATTTGTATTCAGAAACTAGTTTATTTCCCAGCTGTAGTCACTGTATCACTGTTCAGAACAGGGTTCCCAAACCCTGTCGTGCAAACCTGGCGGTCCATGTTGCTTCAAACAGGGAACCCCTGCTGTTTTAAAGAGCAAGTAGAGGCCCTTTATCCTCTGTTCCTCATGAAGACCATTGAATAAATGAGTGGAAGTAGAATATGAGGACAACAATCTAAAAACCACATGTAAGGTCCCGGCTGCCTGGCTCAGTTGGTTGGGCATCATCACACAAACCAAAGGTCACCAGTTCAATTCATGGTCAGGGCCCATGGCTGGGTTGCAGGTTTGGACCCAGTAGGAGCATGTACAGAAAACAGCCTATTGATGTTTCTCTCTCACATCGATGTTTCTCTGCCTTTCTTTCTCACTCCCTTCCCCCCTCTAAAATATAATAATATAAAAACAAAAACCATATGTAGGGGTGCAGAGATGACAATGAGTTTCTCAGACTTATCTTTTGGTGGTAACATCAGGGTTCGTCTATTGAAAAGGATTCTGGGGACACATTAGGCTCAGTGGCAAAGCAGGGTCACATTGAATTGTGATGTCTACCTGAGCATAGAAAATAGAATACAATGCATCATGTGATTCCCACCTGTAACACATAAGAATTCCCTGCATTTGTTTGAAGTTTCACAGCTGTTGGAGCATTTTTATATGTTGTATATCATCTAATCAACATTTGCAGTAGAAATCACATTTTCTCTTTTCTAATGTAAGGCCTTCAGAAGGAGGGCTTAGGACATAGTACCAAGGTGATAATTATAACCTCGCTACAGACCTTGTAACTAACGTATGTGAGTGTAATCAAGCTTTTTGTGTGTTCATAAACTCACCATGAATGGTTTGTTTAGAGAATACTAAATCCTTCAGGCCAATTTGAAGTAAAGAAACATACTGCATATTTAGGTTTATTCTAATGTTTATTTTGCCTGTTGTCCACTCTCTCTTTCTTTGGGGATTCATTTTATATCATTTATTTTCATTGAAATATTGATGCCTATTCCCCTTGAGTTCTTACATTATCTTGAATTCTAGAGCTTCTGTATTACAGAAAATGTTCTTATTTAGAATTTATTTTTATTTGTTGATGACTTTGCTCTGTTCAGCAACTACTATTGTCCATGTCCTCAGTCAGAAACAGTAACAGTTGTTGGACACGCAGCCGCGCTTTTGCAATGGAACCATGTCTGCTTTACAATGACACACACAGAGATCTACATAGGTGTGTCAGTTTTATAAAAGCATGTTTCTTTGTCTGCCTCAGTGGTTCTTAACTGGAGGTGATTTTGCCCCTCAGAGGACAGTGGGCAGTGTTGGAGACACCTCTGGCTGTCATACTGAGGACAAAAGGACGGCCTCCAGCAGCTAGTGGTTAGAAGCCAAGCACACTGACAAAGGCACGGGACAGCCACCCACGACAAAGAGCTATCTGAGATTAAGAGACCTGCTCCAGCTCATAGTATGACACTTATCTTGTAAGCCATAGTTGTAAACATTTTTACTGGTCTTCTACTAAATAACCTAATAAATAGCACAGTATTCTGAAATCAGCTCTAAATCCCTATTGAAATTTATCATTACAAACTTAAGGTATTAATAATCTTTATCACTAATAATTATAAAGGTAGACTAACTGTTATGACAAATGATGGCTCAAAAATTTTTAAGGATGAAATCACAGACTATATGGCCTGACTGCAGTGGAATTAAAGTAGAAATCAATAATAGTAAGATTAAAAAAAATCTTTAAATGTTTAAAATTTAAAGGAAAATACTTCTAAGTTACCAACAGATGAAAAATGCAATCAAAGAGAAACTTATACAATATTTAGAAACAGTTATAAAATAAAGAAAATGTGCTGTTTTAGTATAAGACAGAATTTACTGGGAAATTTAAGCTTTAAGTACATATATTAGAAAAGAAGAATAAAAATCAGTATGTATTCATCTCAAAAAGTTAAAACAGACACAAAAATCCTTTAAAAATTACATATGAAATCCCAGGATATAAAAAAGCAAATATATCATGACTAAGTAGCTTTATTCCAAGAATGTAAGATTAATTTCGCATTTGAAAAACACTCAGTGGAATTTACTATTTTAAAAGAAAGTAATGGGAAAACAAGCATATGGGCATCTCAGTAAATGCAGAATAAACTTTGAAAATGAAATTCAGAGGACTTCCAGTTAAGATGGCAGAGTAGGTAAAGCTGTGCCTGACTCTTCCATGACTCCATGAAAATTACAACTAAATTGTAGAACAGCCACCACTGAGAACCGCCTGAAGACTAATTGAACAGAAGTTCTACAGCTAAGGATATAAAGAAGAAACAAAGTTGAGACTGGTAGGAGGAGACGGAGATGTAGAACAGGCAAGTCCCTACCTATGGTGGTAATTAAGAATCAGGGGGATATTGTGGATGCAGAGGGTTCCCCTGATGAGCAAGGTCCCAGCCCTGTGCTGGGCTTCCCAGCCTGGGGCACCAGTAATGGGATGAGGAGTCCCCATAACATCTGGCTATGAGAACCAGCAGGAATTATGTCTGAGTGGGATAGAGGGCTTCTGGAGTCCCAGATGCTCTTCTTGAGGGGCCTGCACATACACTCCGTCACTCACAGATTCACTTGCTCTGGGCTCCAGCCCTGGGGCAGCAGCTCAGTAAGCGCCAGGGACATATGCAATAGAACTTAAGTGACTAGCTTCAGAGTGAGGGATGCAGTGCAGCTCTCTCTGGGGACCAAAGCTGTGGCAGCTGCCACTGTTCCCTTTGTTGAGCCCTTTGCCCCGCCAGCCAGCAGGCGCAGTTGGGAATCAAATCTTTGTTCTTCATTAATGTGGCTAACACCATTTACCCTGCCATGGTGATTCTCAAACACCTCCCTGCCCAATTCATGTGCCCAGCCCGAGCCGCTTCCAGAGTCTTTTCCACACAAGAGGCCTGCCTCAGTTCATGCTTCAGACTTTCCTAACATCTCTCAAAGGTCCAAAACTCCGAAGAAGCAGTCATTGGCTTTGGCATGCCCTGTATCTCTTGCTAAGTGGTTCCAAACCTGGCACAAGAGGAGACTGATCTCAACTCGCATTGTATCTTCCATCAGGAGACCCCAAACCTGACATAAGAATAGATGAATTTGGTGTCAGCTTGAAACAGTGCTTCAACTGAAAGGCCACAAGCCCAGCACAAGGAGAGGCTGGCCTCAGCTCACATTGTGGTACCCACAAAAATGTCCCAAAATACTCACTAGTGGCAGCCAGCCTTGGTTCATGGCATATCCTCTACAAAGCACCTCCAAGTCCAGTGTAAGCAGCAGCCAACTGCAATCATGTTGTCTCCATCAGGTGACCCCAAGCTGTGCACAAATAGTGGCTAACCTTGACCTTCACCAGAGCCCCTGCTAAAAGCCTTCAAAACCAATACAACCAGTGGCTGGCTTCAGATTACACCAGAGCACTACCCAACCATCTCTTCCAATGGCATACAGGAAGGGCAGAAGAGGTTGGCACTGGAGTCCTGCTGAAGTGACTCTTCCTCCATGGGGTCAGTCCCTGTGCAATAGCTTGTCTGCTGTAGTCACAGCCGGCCCTCTCAGCCAGTCAGCCCTAGGGGTCAATCCTACACACTGAAATGTCAACAGCATTCAGGCTAAATTATTGTAAGAGGGTACACACAACCTACACAAGGGACACCCCTGGAGGAGCTGACTCAGGTGAACAGGAAGATTGTACCACTGGGTCCCACAGGACACCAACTACATAAGGCCACTCTGCCAAGACTGGGAGATGTAGACCTATCTAATGCATAGAAACAAACATAGGGAGTCAATCAAAAATGAGGAGAAAAAGAAGCATGGCCCAAATGAAAGAATAGAGCAAAATTCCAGAAAAAAGCACTAAATGAAATGGAGATAAGCAAGCTGTCAGAGATAGAGTTCAAAACAATGATTAGAAGGATACTCAATTAACTTAGGGAAGAATAGAGGAACTTCATGAGAATCTCAACAAAGACAAAGAAACCACAAAAAAATAACAATTAGAAATGAGAATACAGTAGCTGAAAAGAATAATTCATTAGAGGAAATCAACAGCAGATTATATGGAGCAGAGAACTGAATCAACAATCTGGAAGAGAATGCAATGGAAAACACCCAACTAGAACAACAAATATTAATGGAAAAAAGAATTTACAAAATGGGTATTCATTTTATTGGGATGATTATTTTGTAAGTTACATAAATGTCTAAGCACTCCACTGTACACCTGAAACCAAATATAATATCGTATGTCAACTGTAATTGAAAAAACATTTTAGTAAATAAGAACAGTTCAAGGGACCTCTGGGACAACATCAAGCACACCAATATCACATCATAAGGGTAAAGAAGAGAGTGAGCAAGGGATTGAAGACCTATTTGAAGAAATAATGACTGAAAACTTCCCTAAATGGCAAAGAAATAGACATATTAGACCAGAAAATGCAGAGTCCCAAACAAGATGAACCCAAGGAGGCCCACACCAAGACACATAATTAAAATTCCAAAGTTCAAAGACAAAGAGAGATCTTAAAGATGGAAAAAAATAAGCAGTTGGTGACATACTAGGGAGCTCAGATAAGACTGCCAACTGATTTCTCCACAGAAACTTTGCAGGCCAGAAGTAACTGGCCAGAAATATTCCAAGGGATTTAAAGCAAGGACCTAAAACCAAGATTATTCTATCCAGCAAGGCCATCATTTAGAATCAAAGAGACAAAGAGCTTCCCAGACAAGAAGAAGGTAAAGGAGTTTATTACCACCAAATCAGTATTAAAAGAAATGTTAAAAGGACTTTTTTAAGTGGAAGAGATAAAAATACAACTTAAAAAATATAGGGAAGAAAGATGTGCTGACAAGCACTTAGTAAAAACAGTACATCAACCAACCAGAAAGCTAGTGCATAAGGGGCAAAAGTAGAAAGACTGTGTAATTATAGGCAACAATACATTAATAGGCATGCACAAAAAATAAATATGTTATAAATAATGAGCAAAACATGAGTGAGGAAGCTGAGATTAAAACTTGTGGAAGGAAGGGGAAGGAACTAGTCAAAGAACATGTATGAATGACCCATGGACATGGACAACCGTGTGGGGGTGGACTGTGGGGGCAGGGAGTGGGCTGGGTAGAGGAGGCAAAGGGGGAAAACTGGGACAACTGTAATAGACTCACAATAAAAAAAGGTTTGTGGTATATAACAACAATAATAAAAACACTTTGTAGTGATTTTTGAACTTAAGTGACCATAAATTACCCCAAATTAGTCTATGATTCAGCACAATTTCAATAAAATTCTCTGCAGGTTTTGCTTATTATAAAAGTTTGCAAGCTTATTCCAAAATTTATGTGAAAATGCAAAGATTCTAGTATAGCCAAAATCATCTTGAACATAATAATCAAAAGTTGAAGCACTTATATTATTTCCGGACAGAATACTTAAGAGAGCTACTTAAGACGGCACGGCGGTTGCATACACACAGAGCACTGGCGCAGAAAAGAGAGCCCAGAAATAGCCCCACAGCTTTGCCCCAAAAGAGATCATTGGTTTTTGACCAAGGCCACAAAGCACATCAGGAGGGAAACTAAAGTATTTTCCCCCCACAAAATGGTGCTGGGACAATTGGCTATGTTTTCAAAGAAGGAAAACTCAACTCATACCTAGAAAACATAGGAGAAAATTTTTGTGACTTTGGGGATAAGCAAAGATTTTTAAATAGGACCCAAATATATATATAAACAGGGCCCATCATAAAATAAAAAGTTGATAAAATTAATTTTATCAAAATAGAAAAATGTATGCTTATTAAAATACATTAATAAAATGAATAAGTGAGCCACTGCCTGGGAGAAAATATTCACAATACATATGGCTGACAAATTACATGTATTCAGAATATATAAACTCCTATAATTCTATAATAAAGACAAACAACACAACAAAATGGTCAGAATACTTAAACAATTATTTTACAGAGGAAGATGTATAAAAAGCAACTGAAAAAATAAAACTGTGCTCCGCATCATTAGTCATCAGGGAAGCAAAAATTAAAAGCAAAATAAAATAGCATTAGACACCAAGCAGAATGGCTAAAGACAAACAATGGCAGATACTGGCAATGATGGGAGCAACTGGAATATTCATGCATTGCTGGTGTGAGCATAAAATAAAATTATCCGACATCTTTGGTAATCAGCTGGGCAATTTTTTACAGAGATACGCATGCTGGTTATGAGGGCTAGCAGCTAGGAAAACGAGTTGAATGTGGAATGAAGGATAACTGAAGGCGAACTGAAACTGCCAGGGATTCCCACACTCACCCATCACCAGGTCTGATTGTTGTGACCTTCCGAAAAGTGTGACTTCTGTTTCCCTCCACCTTCCTAATCCCAACCAAGTTCATCTTTCGGCAGCTCTAACCTGGAACCATATAGGTAAGAAGATCTCAGGGAACAGATCTTAGCTTTAGCCATGTATCTCTCAAAACAAAGTTCTAATGTTTTATAATGTCCTCACTTTAAAAACAAGGAAAAGAAAGTTCAAGCTGGTGAAACAATTTGCCCCGGGTTGTTACATACTTAGTAAGTGCCCGCGCTGCAATCCAAACTCAGCGGCATCTGTGCCAGACTCCGCTCCTTACCACTATTTTATGGTTATCTACTCCGAGGATAACATGATCTACTTCAAGGGCTTTCTGTTCGAGTTCCACACTGTCACATTCAACCAGTTTTCTTGAGGAGTTTATGTACCTTGTAACCAAGCAACCTTATATGTGGCTGTAGTGAAGATTAAATGAGGCTCAAGGGAAAGTGTATTTAATAACACTTTGCCTGTGTGCTCTTCGTACATTGTAACTATTGATGTAATGCTGTCTTTGACGGTGAAGAATGCTCTTCACCTTTAGCAGTTTAATAAAGAAAAAAGCATGCAGCAGGGGTTCTAGACAAAAGTTTAGTTTTGCCACTTAATCTCTGCTTTGCTCATAAACTGTACATTTCAGTTTCTTTAAATCTCTAATCAGTTTCTTTAAATCTCTAAATGACAATACTCTCTTCTTTGACTACTTCCCAGGATTTTTGTGAAGACCAAATGAAAAAATATATTTTATTTTTAAAACAAAGAAGTGGCATGATGTGGTGGAAAGCATGCCGGAGTTTTTGGCCAGTTGGACTTGAATTCCTGGATCTATACTTCTTGTCTGCATAATTTTAGGAATAACCTAACTTTTGCTTTTCTTTTAGAAACCATTGCTTATCTCAGCGTTTCATTTTAAAAAATTGTTTTATATTCTGATAAAGAGTAAGGACTGAATCTCTCTTTGCTTCCTCCTTTTCCTGCTTCCCTCCCAGAGAGCTCTACATGTGAACTTGTAAGTGACTTGTGCTTTAGAACACCCCAGGAACTTCTGAGCAGCTTCTCAAGGGCGCTTTTGTACTTGAATCTCTGGACCCCTCAAGACAAAGTCAATTTAGGCTCTGAATAGCAAGGACTCCTGTAGTCATATCCACGAATGATGATATTAAATGCAGACCAAAAACAGAGCAGGTTGTGCTAATTACAATATATACACCCATGAGC
>PVKM010024912.1:0-20271 GCA_004027735.1 Carollia perspicillata
TTCAATCACACTGATAAATTATTTATTTAGTTTTTTCACAAGGTACTAGAGACACACAATACCGAGTGAAGTTCTCTGGAGAAGGCACACTGGGATGCTTTTAAAGGTCTGTCCTCCTGGGTTATTGTGACTCTACTCAGTCTCTGGAAGGGCCCTTAGAAATCAGCACTCTTCTCCCACTGTGTTTCAGAGATGAAGGGCTCACAGTGGAATTGTCCTATAATAGGGCACAAGACCCTGCTGAGCTCCTCTGTTGTCCTCTGTGCCTACCTACACATGCCACACGGATCAGACACATGGATCAGTGTTTCTACATTTCCCTGAATATTGAGTCTCTGGGACACATCCTAGTTGACCTGAGTGGTCTTTTTCCTCTCTGATGTCACTGCTAGATTTTTACACTTCCTCAAACAAGCACACATTTATTAAAGACAGGATCATTGGCTATCTACAAGTCATGATCCAGATATTCTGAAATGCCATTACAGTTTTAAAAGCATATTATATTTTTCAAAGGGCAATGTCTTTACAATTAATAAGATGACATGGTCATTTCATACTCTTTAAGGACAAGCACATTACTTTGAAAATAATTATAATGAAAAGTTTAAATAAAGATGATTATTTACTTGTTTGAAAAGAACATGATATATATTTTTTAATTAGTGGTTTTCTTAAGGGCATTTATAAATGACTCATTTCATTTACCAAAAATGAGTCATTAATTTTTGTAAAAATATTGTTTACATTAAAGATAAAACAATTATATTCACAGCTAAAGTGATTATGGAACAAAACCAAGAACATCAATTTCTAAGGTAATTTACTTATAAAGAAAGAAAAAGCTGATATCGTATACACATGAGTTAATAAGACAGAGTCAAGCCAACAACTAAGCACCAGGTCAAAAAACAGTTCATTGCCAGCATTCAGAAGTCCCTGTGTGTACAGTCTTGGCCACCATTTACCTCCTTAAACTTAAAGTGACAATTTCCTGAATTTATGTTCTTTTTGATGATTTATTTACTTCAGCTTTTTCAGTTACACTAAATCTAGGGATTGGAAAGTAGAGTTTGCCTTCTCAAACTCCCAATAATGTATATCCCACACCAAGTGCCAAGTTATCCTCCATCTGCCACTCGCTATTAAGTTGTGTCAAGCTCATTGAAATTAGAGTCATTCTTTTTTATCTTTATTTTTATTGTAACAAAATATACATGAGAGGAGAGAAGATGGCAGCTAGATAAGAGGGAGCAGATTTCACTTCCCCCTACACATGGGAGAGAAACCTGGTTAATCTACAGAGGAACAGAGTAGACAGCCAACAGTACCACAGCGTATATGAAAATAGGAGATCAAAAATCGTAGCAGATATTGAAAAATCAGATGGTAAGAAGAGCGATGGGATCAGCATGGGGATCAGTGAGGGGACCAGGGAGGCTGCAGCCCCGGGCCCGGGGCCCTCTGGGCCAGCCACAGGGCTCTTGGGAGAGAGCTGGGCTGGCGCTCCCTCCCAGGCCAAGCAGGGCTTGAGCATCACTGGAAGAGACCTGGTTGTTTGAAGTTGCAGAGAGGCTAGTAAGGACTGAGTGGCAAACACATGGGAGCTGTGAGCACCCACACATAGCCCTGGGAAGAATGTGCGCCCAAACCCAAGCAACCAGAGGCGGCCTGGTCAGGCATGCACGCCAGCAATCAGGGGAGAGAGAGCTTTGTGGAACACTTGTGGACCACACCCATGGACCCGGAGAGAGTAAGCATGCCTCCGTGCGTGCCTCAGGGGACCCAGAGACCATATCTGTAAACCTGCCCCTCAGCCTGCTGCAGCCAGCAAGAATAGCAAAACTGTTTTGGCCAGTTTAAAACCAGCAAGGTTTTTTTTTTTCTGTGTTTTTGGTTTTTATTTGTTTGTTTGATTTTTTAAAGTATTTTTTAAATTTTTATTATTTGTTTATCTCTCAATTCCTCTTGCTTCTCTTTCCTTCTTTCTTGTTTTATTCCTTCTTCATTCCTTTCCAATTTTATCTCTTCTACCTTCCTTAGTCTGCTTTTTAAAAAAAAATACCCACAAATGAGATAAAAAGCCCCAAACTGTGAAAAGACCAGAGGTGGACCCAAAGAGGGGGCATCCCAACAGCGGAGACAGAGAGACAAATTTCATTTGCTATTACAGAGAACCTGCAAGATATTGCATGTTTGTATTATTATTTTTTCATTATTCTTACATCTTTTATTTGAATAATATTTTTGTATTCCTCTTATTTCTGTTTAGCCTTCCTTACTTGTCTGGTTATATTCTATCATTTGACAGGTTTCCCCTGTCCCCTCATTCATAGTGTATTGCTAATTTACTGTCCTTCACTTCACCTGTGTTCCATTAGCACACTACTGAAGGTCCAATACTCCCTATTTTTGGTATCTAGATCTCATAAATTCTGTCATATGATTGTTGCTCTAATATTAGTGTAAATAATAGCGGTTCCATACTGTTGTAAATACTGCAGAACACACCTCCCAGATCTTGGCCCACTTCACAGTTTTCTAAATTCTATTACTGTAGTGGTTAACTCTATTCTCTCACACACTACACTTATTTACTATCCTTTATTCTCACCTTACCTAAGAATCTGACCTCCCACAACCTCACTGCTCACTAGATCCAACTCACAATCCTTCCCTCCCCAACAAGAGTCTTATCTTCATTCCACCCTTTCTAAAAAGTGACTAGTTGGGTGGAATATCACTGTTAACACTATACATAGCCAAAGGATCTCCTATCTCTTCCTTACCACTTGCTACTGTAAATAGCATAGAATACTCTCTTGCTGTCTTAAACCATTTTGCCTTACCCCTCCAAATGATCACAAAAAAGAGTAGGTGGAAGCGGTGAACACCAGGATACCCAAAGGAGACTGCACCACTGAATCTCACAGGTATTCAACCACAGAAGTTCACACCATAAACCCTGGGAGCCAGAACAGATCAATTTAAGAAGCTGAGGCTAACAAGAAGAGTCTCATAAAAAATGGGAAGACAAAGAAACAATCCCCAAATGAAAGGAAAGGAGGAAACCTCATAAAGAATGCTAAATGAAATGGAGGCAATTCAACTATCAGATATTGAGTTCAAAGCAATGGTTATCAGGAAGCTTCATGAGCCCACAGTAAATTACCGGAAACTACAGGGAAACTACAAGGAACTCACTGCAAACTACATCAACATGAAAAAGGGAATAGAAACTATCAACAAGGGACAAGAGGAAATGAAGAATACAATATCTGAACCGAAGAATACAGTAGAAGGAATCAAAAACAGGATAGGTGAAGCAGAAGATCAGATCAGTGAGCTAGATGACAAGGTACTGGCATAAAAACAGACACATGAACCAGTGGAGCAGAATAGAGAACCCAGAAATAAACCCAAGTCTCTATGGTCAATTAATATTTGACAAAGGGGGCAGCAACATAAAATAAAATAAAGATAGCCTCTTCAACAAATGGTGTTGGGAGAACTGGACAGCTACATGCAGAGAAATGAAACTGGAGCACCAACTTACACCATACACAAAAATAAATTCAAGATAGATAAAAGACTGAAATATAAGCCGTGACACCATAAAGTCATAGAGGAGAACATAGGCAAGAAAATCTCAGATATTTCATGCAGCAACATTTTTACTGATGTGTGCCCTAGAAGAAGGGGCATAAAGGAAAAAATAAACAAATGGAATCTCATTAAAATTAAAAGCTTCTGCACGGCCAAAGAAAACAGCATTAAAATAAAAAGAGAACAAACCATATGGGAAAACATATTTGCCAATGATACCTCAGACAAAGGTTTAATATCCAAAATATATAAAGAGCTTGCATGAATCCACTCTAAGAAGACAAGCAACCAATTAAAAAATGGGCAAAGGATGTCCAAAGGAGAATGGACACTTCTCCAAGGAGGACATACAGAGGATCCAGAGACACATGACAAGATGCTCAATATGGCTAGCCATCAGAGAGATGCAAATTAAAACCATAATTAGATACCACTTCACACCAGTCAGAATGGCCATCATAAACAAAGCAACAAACAACAAGTGTTGGAGAGGCTGTGGAGAAAAGGGAACCCTAGTGCATTGCTGGTGGGATTGCAGACTGGTACAACCACTATGGAAAACAGTATGAAATTTTTCTCAGAAAATTAAAAATGGATGTGCCTTTTGACCCAGCAATTCCACTGCTAGGTTTATACCATAAGAACCCTGAAACACCAGTTCAAAGAACCTATGCACCCCAATGTTCATAGCAGCACAATTTACAATAGCCAAGTGCTGGAAGTAACCTAGGTGCCTGTCAGTATATGAATGGATCAAAAAACTGTGGTACATTTACACAATGGAATTCTATGCAGCAGAAAGAAAGAAGGAGCTCCTACCTTTTGTGACAATATAGATGGAACTGGAAAGCATTATGCTAAGTGTAATAAGCCAGGTAGTGAAAGACAAATACCACATGATCTCACCTTTAACAGGAACCTAAACAACAAAACAATCAAACAAGCAAAATATAGCCAAAGACGCTGAAATAGAGAACAGGCTGACATTGTCCAGAGGAAAGACGGAGAGGGAATTTTAGGGGAAAAGAAGAAGGGTTTACAGGAACAAGTATAACAGACATATGGACAAAAACTAGCGGGGGTAGAAATGGGAGAGAGGGGGAAAGGCTATGTGGGTGGGCTGGGATGGGAGTAAAGGACAGAAAACTGTACTTGAAAAACAATTAATTAAAAAAAATACACATGAATGTAATTTGCTATTGTGATCATTTTTACACACACAATATTTTTTGCAGTTAAGTACATTTATAAAGTTGTGTATCCATAAGCAGTATTTATTTCCAATGCAATTTTTTCAATTAAACATTTCAGGGCAATCTGGAATTTTCAGATATTTAACTCAATTTGTAATTAAACCACAGTAATCAAGACACAATTGTTGCTGCTGGTTTGCAACAGGTCACCTGAAAATGATATTGTTTTTATTTTGTTTACTTGTTTTGATTGTTGACTCCATTTCTGATGTCTTCTTTTTTTCTTCTCAGCCAGCCTCTAAACAGTGTGGGCCTCTTTCCTGTGGCCATCACCACACTGTGGTCTGGGTCTATGTATTATGGATACTATTCTTAGTTAATTCTATCACCTTCTTTTCTCCAATTCTTCCTCCGTTTTCTGCTGACAGCTGTTAGTCTTTTCCATTTATTTGTGTCTTTGTTTCAATTTTGTTTATTAGCTTCCACAAATAAGTGAGGTCATATGGTATTTGTTTTTACTGACTGTCTTATTTCACATACAATAACATGAGTTTATTCAAAGAATTTTCAAATATCTATCCAAAAAACAGGTCTCAGAAGTGCGATCTCTGGTCAAAAAACAGTTTCATTTTTATATTTTTGAAGAAACCTCAGATTGTTTCTCACAGTGGCTACACCCATCTGCATATTCACACTGAGCCCTTGTTTATATGTCTATCGGTCCTCTGCAAGTCCTCTTTGCAGAAGTGTTTATTCAAGACATTTGCCCATTTTATAAACTGTTTGTCTTCCTGATTTTGAGGTGTATAAATTCCTTATGTAGCTTTAAAATTGATCCCTTATCCAATATATCATTACCAAATATGTTTATCCATACTGGGTTCTTTTTTCATTTTGTTGATGCTATCTTTTGCTGAACAGAAGGGTTTTCATTTGATGTACTTTCATTTGTTAATTTTTTCTTTCTTTTCTTTGCCCTATGAGACACATCACAGAAACCATTGCTATGGAGATATCTGACATTTTACTGCCTATGTTTTCTTCTAGGATTTTTATGGTTTTGCAACTTTCATTGAAGTCTTTTATCCATTTTGAGTTTATTTTCTGTGGTATAAGTTAGTGACTTATTTTCATTTTTTTGCAGGTACCAGATCAGTTTTCCCAACACCATTTTTTAAAAGGACTATTTATACTCCATTGTATGCTTTTGTCTCCTTTATTAAATATTAACTTTTCAAATAGGTATGGGTTAATTTCTGGGCTCTCTCTTCTGTTCCATTAATTTGTCTGTCTGCTCATATGACAGTACATCCCTGTTTAGATTAAAATGGCCTTGTACTATAGTTTTATTTCAGGTATTATGATCTCTCCAACTTTGTTCTTTTTTTCTCAAGCTTTCTAAAGCCATTTGGATTCTTTCACTTTTGGTTCTATATACATTTTTAGAATATATGGTCTAAAAATGTGAAAGATGCCATTGTTGTTGTAATAAGAATTGCATTAAGTCTGTAGATTGTTCTGGATAGCCTGGACATTTGCATCATGTTAGTTCTTCCATTAGATGAACATGGCATACATTTCCTGTTATTTGTATCTTTCTTGACGTCTTTCTCAATGTCCCTTAGTTTTCACAGTACAGGTCTGTACCTCCTTGGTTTCATTTTTTTCTAGTTACCTTAGATTTTTCTTGTTGTTTTTGTTGTTGCAATAGTAAATGGGGTCGCTTTGTAGTTCCTCTTTCTGATAGTTTATTATTTTTGCATAGAGTCATTACCAATTTCAGAATATTAATTTTGTTTCTGCTATTTTGCTGAGTTCATTTATTTTATTTAGATTATTTTTGGAGGGGTTTTAAAGTTTTCTATATACAATCTCATGTAAAGTGGAAATAATGAAGTTAGAGGCAAGGTCCAGTCCTCTCTTTACTCGTTGTCACCTCAACAAAGGCAATGACTTTTCTGCAGAGGTGAGGACCATCCTCAGGTGAACTTTACAAACTTAACTGTGGACCGTGAGTGGTTGAGATGTCAGAAGTCGCATGGTGGCCTCAGGTCAAAGGGCCACTCTCTATCTGTCACACCCTCTGTTTCTCCACAGAGCCTGTGAGAGTGCCAACATTTTACCAGCAACCCCACAGTCACAGAGCGTAGGGACACTGTGCTGCTGGCTGCTACACAGCTGTGAGCTCCTCTCAGGGTTTTATAACAGTGAGAGCCTGAGGCTCTTTAAGAGGATGAAGCTGTCCTGGGTCTGCACAACCTTCACATAGACCTTGTCAGGAGAAAGAATGTGGGAATCATCAGTGTGATGGCACCAATCCCAGAGTTTCTTGAAAGTGAGCCCCTCAAACTTGTTGTAAAATATAAATGATACTTCTCTCCTCACCTGTTATAAAACTCTGAATAAATCTTTTGAACTTTATAAATAGATTAGTTGTGAGAATGGAAAATGGTTAGAAGACTTGCACTGAGTCAAGAAATACTCGGTAATAAAAGCTGACATTGTCATTTTTGTTGACTTAAGGTTACATTTTACAGCAGATCCCACCTTCGGTTGGTCTCAGATGCATCATCTTTACCCTGCAGGAGACACTGTGTCCCTCAGAGGACCAGCAGTTGTCATGTGATGACTAGTGGGAGCATATGATAACCTTGCAGAAATTCAAGTTCTGTCCTTTTCCAGTGGTCATGTGGAGAGCACCTGGACACTGTGTGTATGACAAGAAGAAGCTAAAAGACACCTATGTGGGTAGTAACAATGCTCTCTTTCTCTCTGTTTCACTTCTTTCTCTGAATTCTAACATCTTCTTGAGTATTCTTATTTACATGGCAGGAGGTTTATTTGCATAAGTTTAGCATGACTCTGTCTTTTTTATTATTATAATGAAATTGACAGCATTTATAATACTAACAAAGCTTTGGTTCAAATGTCCTAGTTCAGACTGATGTCCACAGAGTTAAAAATAACTTCACTCTTTATTAAGCTAATTTCAAACTGATGTTTATGTTGGTATTTTGTGCAGAACAGGGCATCACCCAAAACAAGGATTACTGCAGGTGAGGTGTGAGGGTGAAGCTTTCTAACATGAAGAGGTTGTTAAAACTTCCATCTTTTGTTCTATAGAAAAACCTGCATCAAAGCAAACTATCTGGTAAATGTCAGGTCATCTTCACCTCAGTAACTAATCAGGACAATGCAAATTACAGCAGCCAAGTGCTGGGATATAGAAGGCCCTTGTTCATTTCAATGATGTGTGAAAACAACAACAATAACAAATAAAAGGTGAATGCAGAGATATTTAAATGTACAGCATCCTTGGAGATGAAACCCTGGCTCCATTCAGACTCTCAGCTATTTTGTCACTGTGCCTACATTTCTAGTAACTGACAGCTCTTTATAAATTGCAGGAACTGAAGGAGATGCAAACTGGGTCTTGACTGGAAGATATTTAGTCACTGTTTCCTCCACTGTGAAGAAGGCATTTGTGTTATGACTTAGAGGTCCTAATATTCCCTAAGAGTCCTGAATCTTAACACAGGTTTTTTTCTGACTAGGCCTCTGAAATCTGTCTTGTTTTAGACCATTTCACTCAAAAAAGGTAGTTACAATTTGGTTATTGACAATTTTTTATCTGGTCTTTTGAAACAAACCTAGTGGTGTTGGAAACTTCTTGCCAGTGTTAAGAATCAAAAAATATCTGTCTCAAACACCAGGCCCATTACTTTGATGTTCAATCTTCCTGGTGTGCCAGTCCCTGAGGAAGAGCAGAAACCTCCCCTAGTTGAGGAACTTTGCAGCCAAAACACAAAAGGACCTCCTGTTAAGGTTTTATGCAAAGTTTTGCTTTTCCTTGTCTGTAGTCAATTAGCAAACACATATTCCCATGGTTCCTTCTGTTGTAAAATCTTCCAGCCTTTGTATCAGGGGTGTTGAGTTCTCTCTCACTGCCCTATTGCATTGTCTGTATAAAGTCTTACCTTTATTTTTAACTAGCTTCATGAAAGTTTCTCTTTAACCTAACCTCCCTGTACTAGCTGATCATGACATCTTCCTCAAAGTGTCCACCCTTAACATATTTTCAAGTATTCCAATTTTTCCCTATCTTCTGAACTTTTTATAAAAAAAGTTTTGCATTTGTCTCCCTCTCTTTTGACTTGATGTTCACAGGAGGAGATCACCTGATTTCCCAGATTCTTCTGGAGACCCAGGTTGCGCGTCAAAGCAGCCTTGACTCAGAATCTATGAGCACCTGCCAGCATCAAAGGGCACATTTCCACCGCACCTTTTACATCAACAGTGTTCTCATTCCATGTAGGTCTTCAAGAATGAAGATCTCAAAGACTACAAAAGATATTCTTCCATTAACCTCAACTACTCTAGTGAATATGCAGGTCTCTGTTACGTCAGCCACCCACAGGTATGTTCTGAATGCAGCTCAGGGCAGACATCATAGTCTTCATTCTTTGCGAGGTCTTTTTGTCTTTTTACAAATTCCACATGCCTGTCCTCAAATCCTTCCACCAGTATCAGCAAATGGAAAATAAATCTCTTCTCTATTTCTATTCCTTTCCCACTCCCTGTGATCTCTGGTGTATTTGGCTGAGATCCTTGGGGACCTGTCCACAGCTAGATTGCATGTGAACAGAGGTGAACACAGAGGGAAGTCATGGAGGATTGGGGTCTGCTTAGAGTCAGATGAGAAATTGTAAAGCCTGGTAGCTGCGAGGGTGTTAGGCATTCTCTGGTTTCCAGGGGCCCTAAAGGTGCCATGCAGGAGGGTTTATTTTGGACGCTAGAATGAAGCTGAATAATATGAGTGAGGATCTGTCCTAACTTTTACAGGAGGGGCCACTGAACCAGCTTTGGTGAAGTGAGGGTGCCATGGTACATAAAGGTTTCCAGGAAGGCGCCTGTTGGCTAGATACCCCCTGTGTCTCACTAATTCTCTGTTGCCCCGAAAAATCTTCTTGCCTTGTAGGATTTACTCTTCTCAACTACCTTTAAAGCACTCATTGTGACCTGTGAAATAGTATAAGACATCATTCCCCATTTTTTTCTCCTTCGTCCAAAATGTTTTACATACCCTGTGTTGCCTCACATACATTGGAATTTTTGCCTTTATGTAAATTTTCTATGCCATTGCACTTTGGTACAAACTAGAAGGATCCTACCCAATATCCTTATGTTCTCCTGGGCATCCTGGTCCACTATTGTCAGCACCTTGTGGTTGTCAGATAAGTGACAAACTGGGTAGGCTTAGGAGGAATGGAAAATCACCAGGTAGGAAAATTGTACCATGGGAAATGGTAGCCTGGAAGAATGCCTGCCTGGGAAACTGCCTACCAACCCTACCCAGGACAAACAGATGCCTGGCTAAGATTGGGGTCTGTAGTCAGCCTATCTAGCATAACAGGATGCAGCTTTAACTTGAGCCTGACAAGATGTATCAAGAACAATGGTCAGCAGAAATGACACTCAGCAACCAGCTCTACACAATCAGACTCTGGTACCCTAGCCAGATATACCCTTCCTGAGTTTTTGCACTTTAAAATCCTGCCCTAAGAACAACCCATAGAGTCTTAACCTCTCTTGGTTGGCTCCTCAACCTCCCTAGGTTGGCCCCACATTTCCTCTTATTTCCTGCTAATAAACCCTGCTCCTTAGTTTGCTGCTTCTGCCTGGTTTCCTGAGAGACTCTGACCTAATAGAGACCACAACCCTAAAAGGGTACACCTGAAAAATCTGATGAATACTATCTTGACATCTTCCTGAGACCTCACCTAAAATTTTTACCTTTGAAAGCATAAAAACTCTTCAAGACAAAGAAACCAGTGTGCACTCTTGCTGAGGCACACCTACTGAATTCTTTTTTTTATTGTTGTTCAACTATAGTTGCCTCCATTTTCCTGCCACCACTTTCCTCCATCCCACCCATTCCCACCTCCCACCCTCAATCCTATCCCTTCTTGGCCTTTGTCCATGGGTCCTTTCTGTATGTTCCTTGGGAGATAAATCATCTTTCTTCTAATCTCTAAGGGGTCTCCATGAGACTTGAAACCAGGAGAGCAATGGGCAGCAGAAGCTGCCAACCTAAAGTTATCATGTTAGTGGGTGTAATAGGATCCAAGTCATGATGAGTAGTTCTACCTACCTGGTCACCTTACCTCCCCCATTTAGACTCTCCATCTTTCCAGAGCCATAGAAACAAGACTAGAAAGAGCTTTTGTTTTTGTAAAAGGCACATCCTGCTACAAATCTTAGAAATATGCATGTAATCATCTATGTAGCTCTCACCAGAGGCTTCATAAATTACTTTTCATTCCAGTATCATTGATGAGATAAAAGTACAAGTGTTGTGGAAAAACGGACTCTGACATGACATGGAGTCAATGGAGTGAGCACTTTATTAATGCATGCGGACCTAGAGGAGACAGCTTCCAAATTCTGGGTGCTGAGGAGGGGTCAGGCTGGTGGTTAAATACCTTTGTAACAAAGCGGGGAGAGGAGGGGTCACTCGTCACAAGCAGGGAGAAGGAATTACAGGGTGGGGTTAGAGTCACCAGTCCAACCCCAGGATTCTTGCAAAGGTGCCAATCAGGAACAGGTACCAGAAGGGACAATGGTCCATTCTTTTCCTCCGCCAGCCAGCAAACTCCAGAGCTTCAGGGACGGCAGTTGCAAGGCGGGTCTGGTTCCTTCCACATCGGGTCCGTGGCTGCCTTGGCTTGGTTGTGGTGGATCCAATGGGTGACACCTAAAACTTTAAGGGCAGCTGGGGTGGTCAACAATACTAAGTGGGGACCTGTCCAGGTTGGCTGGAGGGGTTCCTTTTTCTAATTTTTTATGTATATATATTGTCCTGGCTGAAAGGAGTGCACTGGCTTCCCTCAGGGCTCGGGCTCCTGGCCCAGTCTGGCCCCATTCTTGGTGTCTAAGGTCTGTCCTAGCCTCTCCAGACACTGAGCCTGGTCTAGTTCCCTCCTTAGCCTCAAATTATATCTTTTTTCCAACTTTATTTAAACATAATCCTCAGGCCTAAAGGAGTAGGCTGGACTCCCTCATGGCTGCATCCTGAATCATTCTCTCTTTTCAGATATTCACCCACTTTATATTCATATAAAGGACAATGGATGAAGGTCTCATCTTCTTGTTACTATTTCCAGCTGGACATGGACATCGTCTTATCTACGCTTGGGTCAGGGGTGCTCTGAAAAGGGGGTAAGTACAGTACAGAGGAGGTCCTTCCTGTAAGGGAAGGGCCTTACAGGATCTTAGCCAGTTGGCTGTTACCAGGAAGTCACGGGTTTGGTGCCCAAAGGCTGGCATTACTGGACCATTGGCATCCTGATCATATTCTGGAGGTGACAGATTAGGCAAGAATGGGAGGCAAAATTAAATCATAATTACTAAATGACGAAGGCAGGAACTTAAGAATGGCTTATCTGGAGGAAGGTGTGTAAAGCATGCTACACCTATCCAAAACTTTTGTGGACCACTATATTTTACTCGGGCTGAAGGGAATATATTAGGATTTCCCTCCTTTCAGATTTCTTAGCCTTTTCTGTCCAAGCCATCAAGACATAAAAGAAAAAAGTGAAGCCCACAGCTGGCCTGAATATTTTATCAACTTAACCACTTAATTTAGTGAAACCATTGAGTCTCAGGGGGCAATGATGAAGAGGGGCTCCTTAAGTGAGGTCTATATTGTAACCAAGCATAGCATAGGCAGGTCATAAGCATATGTGTTATGAAAACAGAAGAGCACACAGGTTAATTTACACAACAATCCCCAAACCAGTCTCTGTGCCTGTGAGACTGTCTTTTAGGAATACATTCCATTATAAGGTTCTTCTTCCAATGACATTTAACAATGGCAATTTGACAAGTCCCTTGCACCTGTAAGTTGTACATCTTTGGTGATATCACAAACCCAGTTCCAATTTTCAAATGAAAACAAACTTTCAAGACAGTTAGCTGCACCATTCAGATGTCCAAAACTGAGCATTGTGATTTTCCTTGAATCACTATTTTTCTCCTTAAGATCACCCTCACTGTTATTACAGGGACTACTTTGAGTCCCGCTTTTAATTTTACCTGTTCACTTGTATAAACACACCAAGAGCAACCTCAATTTTTTATGATCTTTAAGTCCACTTTGCTGGAAATCACACAGGGAACCCTTAGATTGACTTCTCAGTCCACCCCTCAGGGCATAGAAGCAGAGCCACACATCTGCCATCTGGCTGCACCTGTACCCGTCATTTCACTCAAGTCCTTGAGCCTCTATTGTGCTTATGGGATTCTTTTTAGCCATCTTTCAGGAAAGCAACCTTCATTTCCTCACTGGAAAGACTGGCACGAACCACATAACCAACCGAAGTACCAGGCTTCTCTCTTGGGCTCCCACTAGCTTTGCAAGTCAATCCCAGTTCCCCAGCACTTTCTGGGGATGACCAGAACCCATACATGCCTCCTTCAGGTGTGATATTCCAATCAAAGTCTTGGTTAACAAAACCACTATTAATGACTGGTCTTACTGGTTTTATGCAAGAAACTTTACATCATTATACACTCCTTCAGAATGCCAAATTCTGGAGAGATCAGGTAGGGAGAAAAATACAAAGCATGATGGACAATCCTTTCCCTTATTCACTTTCTTACAGAGCATGAAGTTTTAACTTTTTCTGGAATTCTCAATTTCCTTTTCAGAGCAGATACAGAGCAAAATCCAAGATACAGAGTTCTAGAACAATACATAGGTAGAGGCATTCTCTTGCACCAAATGTGTCCATTGGTGCCTCATAGAGAGATGCCCCTTCAGGCCCGGCCTCTTGGCAGAGACATGATTTTTGCCTCAGGCTTAAACACTCATCAGCCCCAAATGACCCTTCCTGGGTCCCAGGCGGCAAAGGTATTCTCCCTAACCAGCTATGGTGACCTTTCCTAGGTCTTCAATACAAGTTTCTGATCAGATCAGAACCAATGTGAGAAATTTGCCTTTTCCCATGAAACCAGAAAACAAGTAGTTGAGGTTCCCATTACTCCAGGTTTAAAACTTTTACATCCTTTATATATATCTCTCTATATATATATAGAGATATATAGATAGATGATATAGATAGATATAGATATAGATATAGATATAGATATAGATATAGATATAGATATAGATATAGATATAGATATAGATATAGATATAGATATAGATATATATCTGCCCATCTAGATTTAACTACTTACTTAAAATTCTTTTGCAACACTTATAAACCTTTTATTTTTCTTTTTCTTTCTGATATTTATTAGGCTTTTCAAAACTTTTACTTCCACAGACCTTCTGCAATATTTATAAACTTTCTATTCTTTCATATGCTTTCAATCCTGGTTTCTTTCCCACACTGGGAAGAACTATACTTAAACTCAGTATGTAGCAGCCAAAGGTCCCTAGCTTTACAAACACATGTATAACATAACAAACACTGTCACCCTATATCAGGATTCACTGTCTCTTTCCGGAAGAGGAATTTCAAACCTTCCTCAGGAGTGCATGTCTAATTTTCCCTTTCTGCCTCAGCTGCAGCAGTAGGGCCTGTGTCTCTCTTAGGCAGTGCCTGTTTTACCCATGTGTGGTGAATACAGGGCTTAATTCCCATTAGCTTCAGGCGGGGTGCATTGTCAACAGGACAGCATAGGGACCAATCTATTGTTCAGACAGCTGCTGCCCATTGGAGTTCCATCAGCCCAACAGTTACTTTTTCTTTTGTGATATGGGCACTCACTCCTCCAGTGTCTTTCCTCCTTGCAATGGGCACACTGATTAATGCCTATTGTGCCTTTCTTCTTCTCCATAGGGCCTCTTTTGCCACTGGCGAGGTGGCAGGCACTTAATGAGTTTCCCTTCTCTGCCCTAGAGTATTGCTTCTTTTTGGCTTCCCTGAGCTAATTCTTAAAAAACCCACTGTGGCCCATTTTGCCTTCCCTGCTTCCCAGGCATTGTAGACTTTATTTATTTTTTTTCTTTTTTTTATTTATTGTTTTTCAGTACAGACTTTAAATGCTATCTTTGCTACCTGGGAAGAGCTCACTCCCAATCCTTGGTACTCTGCTGAGGGGGCCAGGCCCCTCCCACCTGCGGGTGTGGGGGCACTGCAGAGCCACCCTCCACCCACTGAGGGTAGTGTACCAAGGCCCGAGGGCTCGGTGGGGGCCAAGCGCTGCTCACCGTGGCTCTAGCTCCAGTCTCTGGAGCTAAGGAGGTCCCTCCCCGCTCCGCAGGTGCGGCAGGAAAGTGCAGCTGACTAAGGGTTTGTTTTCTCCCCAAACCTGAATACAAGTTCCCTCCGGGGCAGCCCGCTCTGAAAATCGGGCACTCCAAGAAACAAAAAGTTTCCAATTGACCAGGTGGCATACTGGGTTCCTGTCTCCTGAACCGGTTAAAGTTCCTGAGCATGCAGTCTAGGACAGTAGACTGTCCCCCACCCATGCTTCCCAGCCGGTGCCGGCAGAGACAAACAAAGGGAGGGTTTTCCTTAGAGGGAAATGACTCAGATGCCCGCCTGGCCTCTCCTCTCACCACAGACTTGGGTCTGTCTTGGCTAAGGTTGCCTGAGTAGTTGTCCGGGTTAGCAGACCAAACCGTTATGCCGCATGACAAGACTGAGGAACCACAAGTGAGGGCTCAATCATGCTCCGTAGAAAAAATTTCCCGTGGAGCCACAGACACATTCACACCAACATACACACACAGTCACATCGAAGTTAGTACGTTTCCCTCCTGAGCCGGGGAACCCTACCTGAACCTGAGGCCAAAAGGCCTGAGAGGTGATCAGCCTCCCCTTCTACCCTTAAGGTGGGCCTGATGCTTGGGCCTGGTCCCCTGGGCACTTACCAATCCAGCGCCTCCTGAGAAGGAGGAAAGATTCTTTTCCTCCTTCGACCTGGTCTCAGTCCATTTTTCCCCACCAGCCCAGGTCAAAGAGCAGCCTGAGGTCCAGGCTAAGGGGAGCCCAGCCTCTTGGGACCCGAAATCACCAGGGCTTGCGCTTCCCTGCAGTCACCGGACCCACCTTGCTGACCCTGGCCGCCTTCAATGAAGGCAAATCGCCTGCTAATGTGAGTTGTTTCTCGGTCAGGGAACCAAAATGTTGCGGAAAAACGGACTCTGACATGACGTGGCATTAATGGAGTGAGCACTTTATTAACGCATGCGGACCCAGAGGAGACAGCTTCCAAATTCTGGGCGCTGAGGAGGGGTCAGGCTGGTGGTTAAATACCTTTGTAACAAAGTGGGGAGAAGAGGGGTCACTGCAGCACAAGCAGGGAGCAGGAGAGTGGGAGCCAAGGACAAAGAAGCAGAGAACGGAGATGGCCCAGGGCCCAGGACAAAGAAACAGCAGGGGATCATCCAGGGCCTGGGACAGAGAATCAACTAACTAGTCAGCAGGTGGTCGTCTGGAGCCTGGGGGCCAGCAGGGAGCTATCAGTGGCTGGAACAGAGTACCAGCTTCAACTACTATCTATATTTTAAATTCCTATTACACAAGTACAGAAACTTGTTCTTCAGTCTGAAAGAGATGACCAGATGACCCAGACTATTACAGCCTTAGTAGGCTCATAGTGGTTGCAGATCCCTGAATGGTCACAGATGTGGATGTCACCATAGATTATGTGTTGCTGAAATTACTATCACTAGAGCTGATTTTATCACTGGTGTCACTATCATCACTTATATCATCATCTCAGTAAACTGATGTGAAGAGGCATTTATTTTCACCTTTTGGAACACAGGTATCCTACTAAGGTATTCAGAAACTTTCAGAGTCACATGAGAAATTGTGAAGCCTGGGCTGTGAGAGGGTGTTAGGCATTCTCTGGATTCCAGGGGCCCTAAAGGTGCCATGCAGGAGGGCTTATTTTGGAGGTTCAGAATGAAGCTGAATAATAAGAGTGAAGGTCTGACCTACCTGTTGAGAGAGGGGCAAATGGAGCTCATGTGCTGAAGTGGGGATGCCATTCTCCCAGGCTAGGATGAGCGTGATGGTAAGGCTCAGAGTTTGAGTAAGGATAATGTTTTAAAGACTCAGATTCGTTTCCTGACATTGGGATGAGTGGGAGCACCAGATGTGCAAATTGGCAGAGTCCTGACACAGGGTTTATGAGTCAGAAAAGCAAGAGCGGGCAAAGACAAAATTAAGGTCGGGACTTTCCACAAGTTAGGATACGGGGTAATGGGGAGCAATCTCTCACTGGGTACAGTATTTTATGTGATTTAAACCAGTACTGGGTAGACAAGATGGCTACACAACATTGTGACTACAGTAAATGCCACTGATTTGTTCACTTTAAAATGATGAAATTTATTCTGTAAATTTTACCTCACAAAATAATTATGCCGAATTAAAGAAACCAGATTAGCTAAAGAAAACATACTACATGATTTTATTTGTATACAACTTCAGAAAATGAAAACTTATCTATTGAGAAAGAAAAAAAAGGAGTACTTGCCTGCAAACTCTGGGGGTTGGATGGGGAGCAGAGGAAGAGACTACAAAGGCATGTGAGAAACTTTTCAGTGAAATATATCCACACATGGTGTGTACACATGCCAACATTCATCAGACCGTACACTTTACATATGTGTGGCTTTCTGTCTGTCACTGAGACATCAGTCCAGCTGTAACCAATCAGCTGTAATGTCATGAACTGCTTGTGTGGTCAAGAGGAGAGCCTATTGTTTCCCTATTACTCCTCATTCCAAGTGGGCAGACCCACAATGGGTACCCAGAGAAATGACATAGTGACAACATTGGCCACTGTTTAGTACTGACTGTGTACTGGGTACCTCACGCACATTAGCTCACTTCATCACCAATGAGTAAGTAAAATCCACTCTCTTCACTCAACTTGCCTACCTCCTAGCCTTTGCACTCGCTGTACCCTCTTCCTGCAATTCTCATTCCTGCCCCCTCATGGCTCTAGGTGTAACTGGGCTCATTGTCTATTAGAGGCTTCTTTTTAAAAAACTGTAAATGGTCTTCATCTAGGTCAGAATTGCAATTATGTGAGGTCTTAATGTTCCATATTTTCCCCTTTTAAACTTTATTACATTTGTAATTGTTTTACTCATTTGTCAAAGAATACCAACCCTCTGTTCCTCATCTCCCTGACAGTCTTCTAAAGCTATAAGTAAAAGAGACAAAATCTCAGTACTCAGAGACCTGACATGCTGGAGGGAGAGTCACAGAATAATCCAAGCATCAGTGAAAACAACATTGTATGACACTATGTTAGAATAAAGTAAGGCATCCTTGGGGTGATTGTCTTGGTTCAATTCAAATGTGTTGGCTCAGCATACAGGATGTGACCTTGTTGGAGGAGAGGGATCAGAAGATGACAGATGAAGTCAGAAATATTGAAGCCATCAGCCAGAGGCTTGCCTTTAATCTGAGTGAACTGGGGAGACACTGGAAGGTTGAAAGAAAGAAGAGATGTGAGCAATCTGTGTTTATGAAAGGAACCCAACATTTTGCCAAACTGTAATTTTGGATTTAAGATATTGATTTTAGGCTGCTTATTATAAAATAACACTCAGATAAAACTGATGAACCTCCCCACCTTCCTGCCAAGAGATTCACACAGAAAATGTGCTTCAGGAGAAAAATCAGGGTGTTCACTTCAGGCTTATTTGATTATGTATGTGAAATAAAGGGCTTCTGAAAAGCATCTGTTGGCTAGATTCACCCAGTGTCTCACTGATTTTGAGTAGCCCAGAAAAAAAATATTTTGCCATGCAGGAATTGCTCTCCTCAACTACCTTTAAAACACTCATTCTGCCCTGATGGTATAGCTCAGTGGACTGAGCACGCTCTGTAAACCTGAGGGGTGCCAGTTCAATTCCTAGTCAGGGCACATGCCTGGATTGTGGGCCAGGTCCCCAGTGGGGGCAACATGAGAGTAAACCACACATTGATATTTCTATCCCTCTGTCCCTCCCTCCCCTCTCTCTAAAAAGAAATTAAAAAAATATTTTTAAAAAAACACTTATTCTAACTTCTAAAATACAAGACCCCATTATCCTTTTTCTCTTTTTTCCGAAATGTTTTATATACCCACTGTTGCCTCACAGTTATAGTAAATTTTATACTTATATGAATTCTCCATGATCACATATTAAAATCTTGATTTCCTTCTTTTTATCTTTCTCTTTTAATTTGATGATTAGTCCAGTCAAAAAATAAAAAAATGTGGAAAGGGGAAGCGACAATGTTACAATTTTTGAGCCTCCACATTAATCAGGATATGTGTGGATGCTGGGTTGGGAGCTGGATGTTTAGTGGGAAGACAAGTGGATTCACTCAGGTGACAGGTGCGAAGGTTTGGATGTGCATGCAACAAAATATGTCGGTTTCTGCATTTGTTTGGAGTACTCGGTAAAAGAACTTTCTGTAGAATTTAACGTGGGGTTTTAAAAAAAGAGACGATGGTGAAAATACAAAGAGATTCTGAAAAATTCTGCAGGAACACATTGAGGTAAATACTTTGGCTGGGCTAAAAATCTTAGGGCATCCTGAAGTGCCTTTTAAACATGAGTTGTCAAGTAAATAATTGGACATCAGCAATCATTTCCAAATTGTCTCTTACATATGCTGCCCTGGGCCTGATGCCCCAGACAATTCCTGGTAGGTTTAGAGTATGAGTTCATTGCAAATTCACAGAAACTACAAGCGAACAAGTAATGAACAATCAAAGGTTTCCTGGATACCCACACACATTATTTCTTACTGACTAAGAAAATACAGCAATACCACAAAGTTACCATGACTGCAGAGGCCCTTATAAACCCATTGTTGTTTTAGTCACATCAGGACCATTCTGGAGCATTGCTACTGTAGGAAAATTTGAAATTAAAGTAAGTTAAATGTGGGAGTAACTGATAACCATACTGATCTGCCACCCCTCTGGGAGACTTCCTGTTCCCAGTGTCTCAACAGTAGAAATAAGACTGAAGTCTTTCTAACTTGCTCAGCAAATACCAATTAAAATCAGGGATACACAAAAACACATCAAAATATGCAAAAAACAATAAGTACTGATAGCATAAACACTAGTTTGATACATGAACCAGGGTCACAGAACTCCTAGTTCTTCCTGAACAGCTGTGGATAAGATCATAACATACATGTTGAGTTATTTCCCAGCAATTAAGTTCCACAGGAGAGGGAAGGTGTGAACACCAAAGCATAGAATATTTTTATTACCAGATTCACATATATCTTTCACATTTTCTGCAATAAGAAGTCAAAAGTTGATACATATAGATTGACAAAACAATGTCAGTATCTTAATTTGTTTTGTAATAATGTAGGTCTCTGATGATTTTAATTGATGTCTAGCTGTACTAGAATTGAGCTTTCAATGAGACATGTTAAACCAGCATAAGATTAGGGGCTCTGCTGTGAAGGGAGGCATAGCTGCC
>PVKM010024913.1:0-20225 GCA_004027735.1 Carollia perspicillata
CACTACTACCATGGCCTACGTTAGAAGCACAGTGATCCCTGTAAATATTTTATTTCTGAGGGGAGACGAAGACCCATCTCCCATTTTTATGTTGCCTTCTACTAAAGGGAGCTACTAGGGTTCCAATAAATTCATTTAGCAGGTAGAGCTATTTACAAATTGTTTCTCATTTATAAACCATGCTTTCTGTCTATACCCCAAGATTTAGTAATAAATAAATCCCATAGTTAAAAGGAATTAGTTTGGATTGAGACGAGTCGTGCTTCAGCAGTTTTCAGCTCTGTACCTTCCCAGTACAAAGGTTTGTTTTAACACCAAGTTTCTCATGCCTGAAACTTTGTACACTAAGGATGACGTTCATTTTTCAGGAGACTTCAGATTTCCTGGTGCAGACCGACTTCTGGTGGGTCAGCTCCATAATTTTTTCCAGGCTTGTTTAGCTACATAGGAACCACAGCGGTAGCCCAGCTCAGAGTTAATTCTTAGTGCCCACAATGCTGATTACCTCTGAAGCAGGAAGAAGAGTGCTTCTACAGGGACAGATATCACTATGTGTGTCAGTCATGAAAACTAATTTACAGAGCTCTTTTCCCCAGTGCCACACACAAAGTACAAGATATAAAGCCTAAGTATATTAATATTTAAAATGATGCTTATACATGTTTATTCATTCCTAAAATAATTTTACCATGTTAAAAGTCTTTTTTCATTTTGCATTATATAAAATTTTGAAGATATTTTGGATTTTCATGGGACTGGATTTGCAGAGAAATACTCTATGCCTTTCTAAAATGTACTTCTCTCTTAACTGTAACTGAAAAAAAACCATGATTTCATTGAGGACTTCAGTGCATCTATCTAAATGCTATCCATCCTAGCTTCTTTTCAAACAAATGTAACCAACACCCTATTTTGGTCAATGAGTTGTAAGCAAAAGGATACTGGGGGGTTCTAGAAAAATATATTTTTTCCGATAAAAATAAATAAATAGTTTGGTACTATGTCCCCATACACTAGCCTTGTCTTTTTTTCTCATTGTACAAACATGATGTCTAGAATTGCAGCCACAGCATCACCATTGCAAGGTGGGAAGCATAAAAATGAAACTAATATGCAAAAGACTGGATTGAAAAGAATGGAGCCTCTATCCTGTATCTCTGCAGGTGCTGCTCTGCTGAACCAAGATCTGCAGTCACTTCTGGAATTCTTGTGTGTGAAAGACATCATACTATTTGTCTCACAGTATATTGTTTTATATTAGATTTAATAATTGATACAATGGGTCATATGTAGCCATTACTAAAATAGAACAAAACTAAATATGCATCAAGCCCTTTGTCTACAACATAACTTCCTGTTATAAAATTGTTCCTATGGGAACATCTGATCTGGTTTTTACCATTTCAACTCACACTGACTTTTCCAGGAATACAAACCTCAGAATATTTGAGGGATGATTATAAAATATTACTTTTAAAACACAGTTTTAGCAACTATGAGTAAGATACCACATTGTGATTGAAATGATTAGAGACACCACCACTGTGAATAAATTAGACAAATAATCAATAGATCTTAATAACAAAAATGTTGTCTTTAATCATCTAGTGGATCACCCTTGAGATAATTAGTGCAAGAGTTTAAGTGGAACACTAAGGACCATGATATTGAACTATGTACTTGTAAGACTTGTAAAGGGAAACATTTATCTAAACTAACACACAGCACCCCTTGTCCATTGCACAATGTGGAATAAAACAGCTTTTGATCATGAAGAAAGAACACCAAACAAAAGACTACATTTGAAAAGGTCACTGTAGTAAACAGGTTGATCACTTATGAAACCCCTTCCATTTACAAATAAAAATTCTGATCTGTTTAAGACATCCAAGTTTCAGTTGCCAAGCCTTGTGTATGAATAACCATACTCCCAGTTCCTAAGATGGGTAATATTTGGCCTAAAGTAATCAGTGTATTCTATTTCAATGACACACATCAAGATACACATATTATCTAAATATTTCAGTCATAGTGACTCTTACAGTTTTTTTTCTGGCAATGTTAAGAGAAAAGCAATCACCCCTTTCTTTGCATTCTGAAGTACACCAATATGAAAACTGGAGGCACCTTTAAAGATGCTGCCTGAAGTTTATCCAACAGGCACCATGAAAAGATCACAAACAAAAAGGGAACCAGGATAATTAAAGAAACTGGCCCTGAAACATATTATCTCAGTCATTTATGAGCCAACAAACTTTTTGATTATTGAAGCCAATTTGAGTCATATTTCCCATGATAGGTAGTGAAAGTAATTGTACCATGCCAACAGTAAATTAAGCATTATCATGTTCTTTGCTATATCTTCAGTTTTTAAAAAATAAACCCTAAATGAATGACAAATCATTGATATATAAAAATATTTAAAATACATCAATAACAGAAAAAAAGATTGAGTCTCATTAACTAGAAAGTCAAGAAAGGGAGTGAAGTAGAGAGAGAATTTATTTTCTGAAATTTCAACCTTGTTAATGTATTCACAGAGGTTTCAAGCAATATGGTCTCATTTCTTAATGAAATCAGTACACTACATATGCAAGAAAGTACAAAAAATTAAACAGAAAGAAGAGCTTTGTTTAACTGATTATGAGGATCTTCTAATTTAAAGACTACTCATAAGGTATAAGGACATTCAAAACAGATGTTGCAATAATGTAACTCCTTCAACTATTCTCAAAGAAAATATTGTCAGATCTTAGAATAAAAAGAAATTTGTAGACTCACATAAAAATAGTAGTTTCTTAGAATTTCAGGAATATCAATCAAATAAGATCACAAATAAGATTACAATTTTGCTGGAAATAACATTGGGATGATACAGAGGTCAGAGTAGAATGATCACAGTTGTGTAAGAAAAATCATGCATTTTTTAAACCTCAGAAGAATATTTGCTAATAACCTCATCAGCATAAATATTTTCTTGATCATTAAGGAGCTGCATATTTATCAGTCAACTCTGAACAGGTAGCACAATGTAGGGAGATGTGTCCTTTCTATTTGCTGCATTCTTTCTTTGGTCCATGAAAAATAAAAATCTCTCCTTTTTAAGTCACTTCTTATTGTTATTCTGTTACAGTTGCCCCAATTTTTCCCCTATTGCCCTCCTCCACGCATCCCACCCCCCACTCCCACAGTCAATCCCCACACTGTTGTCCATGTCTGTGGATCATTCATATATGGCCCATAGACATATGAAAGGATATTTAGCATCACTAGCCTTCAGAGAGATGCAAATTAAAACCACAATGGCCATCATAAACAAATCAACAAACAAGTGTTGGGGGGATGGATGTGCAGAAAAGGGAACGCTAGTGCACTGTTGGTATGAATGCAGACTGGTGCAGCCACTATGGAAAATATTTTGGAATTGCCTCAGAAAACTAAAAATGGAACTGCATTTTGACCCCAGGCAATTCTACTGCTGGGATTATACCCTAAAAATCCTGAAACACCAATTCAGAATAACCTATCCACCCCTATGTTCATAGCAGTGTTATTTACAACAGCCAAGTGCTAGAAACAGCCTAAGTGCCCGGCAGTAAATGAATAGATCAAAACACAGTGGTACATTTCCACAATGGAATACTATACAGTACAAAGAATGAAGTAATTCCTACCTTTTGCAAGAGCATGGATGTGAATATTATGCTATATGAAAAAGAAATTTATCTTAGCAGCCTCTAATGTTCCAGGGGAGTATGGATTAAAATAAGATCACATTTCCTCCAACTCTTATAAGCTTTAATCCCTTTCCATGGTAGCAATAATGACATCTCATTCTCCAATTCATAAAAGAAGTTAATATTTTGAAATATTTTGAACTTATATTTATTTTTCAATTTGTTCAGAATTCTCATAGGCCAATTCACATCTTTAAGTTGAAAAAGAGAATTTAGCTATATATTGAATCATATAAAAATTGACATTTTAAATACACACACTGTAAATTTTTAATGAATATTTATTGATGAATAATAATTTGGCTTGAAAGAAAAAAGATGTTTCAAAAAAGAATATTGATAGAACTAAATGATTGTAAGGAATAAAGGATAAAGGTGAAACAGTCTTTAAGGAGAGGAGTAAAAAGGTGACATGATTATAATGTAGCGATACCATATGGTGCTGTCTTTGGTGTAGTATTAATTGTGTTGAAATGTGTTTCCATGTATATACTTTGTTATTGGATTGTTATTTAGATTACTATCCTAGCTCCCATGTGTTAACTACCTACTCTGGTTCACACATTTAAATCTATGTAAATATCTAATTTAAATCTCACTACATCCTATAAAAATATATCACTACATTTGATAGATTAAAATATAGAGGAATTTTTTTTAATGTTCAAGTTCTAAAGAGCTAATGGGAGAAAAAAGTAAGAATTATTTTTCAATGCATAAGCTATAAATACGTAAATTATACATTTTACTAGTCAATATGAACATAAAAAGATTTTTTAGGGTTTGAGAGATTCCTAGAAAAAAGTAGTTAGAATTACCTTTTGGATTTTTAAGAGAAGTCTATAAAATGTATTTCTAATTAAAAAGACATTATTTAATAGGATTTTGTCAAGCTTTAATTATAATTTCTAAACAAATGAACATATACCTCAGTAAAACCATTTTCTGTACTGTTGCCAAGAAGTAGCAGACAGTCCATGGTTTGTCTTCATGTGTGTTTCAGCATTTAGATAGCATTTATGAAAGTTGATAATACTGAATAACAAAAATGACGTATGTACCTTGCCTGAGTCATTAAATTTCAGGTAGATTAGCAAAGAAATGAATCACCTTTTTCAAATGTATCAGATTTAAATACGTGAAGTTCCGTTGAGTCGCATTTCTTAGAAAGGTAGATGTGAATGCAAACCACATCTCCCTTCTTTTGCATAGATTTTCAAGGAGCTTTTTGCGCCAGACCCATAAATCAGATAGGAGAGTAGGTCTATTACTACTGTAATTGTAAGTTGGCTATTTTATCTAAACACTTCGTTATACCTTGATGAAGGTTTGAGGCATTTCTTATAAAACTAATAAACTAATGTATTCAGGGCAGTCTGTTCTTCTATAAAGCTAAGTATGACACATGAAAGATGAAATTAAAAAGTTCCTATCATTTATTATAAAATATTAGCTGAATTTATTCACATGCAGACACAATCCTTTTGTTTTTTCCAGTAGAATCATTGCTAGAACTGGCTCAGTTTGCTGATGACCTTGACAATGTTTGAATTAAAAAGATGTCATGAAGACGGTGGTCACTGTTTCCAGAGCACAAGCTCTTCTGAAAGAATGCTTTTCCCCTTTAGAAAGTTGGACCTATGCCGTCCCTCCAAACTAAGGGCATCTAAATGGATGGATAAGACCCCTGCTTCAAAGAAGAACAATCAAACTACTGGCCTGATTCAATCAGATCACCTCTTTGGATAAATCTGAGACAAAGATGCTGAGGGGATAAGATTAAAAAAATGTTAAGACAGAAAAGAAGTTTAAATCAATGTCTCAAGAACAAGTTATAATAGCCCAAACTACCTGAAGTGATGAAAAACCATGTGAAATAAAGCTGAATGAGCCCTAAGACAGCAGCTGAGTTTCCGGACATGTGAGAGGGCCCAGCCAAATCCAGCAAAGCTGCCCAGCTTAGCACAGCTGAGTAAAACCTCCAAGTACAGTTTGAACTATAAGAACTGAACCAAGTTAGCAATTAGAGAAAACCCAAGAGAATGAATAGATGTGTAAGACACTCAAGGCAGAAACAAAATTCTTGTTAATGGCAATAATGCATTTTTACATAGATAACAGAAATCTACATATAAACTATGCAAATCAATTGATTTATGCAGTTCAGTGGACACAAAGCTAATGGACACAAAGGAATGCATTTGTTTCACAGAGCTATTGTGGGACTATATTACTAAACATTAGTATATTATAAACAGCTCTCAGAAAAATGAAAAGGAAACTTTTAACCACAATCCTAGAAAAACATAGCTTTTTAAAATTTATTAGGTTTTGTTTGATTTGATTGATTTATTTATTCTTATTTTCTCTGATTTTGAAGATGGTGGCTTTTCCTTTCTTTCTCCTTCTCTCCCTTTCTTTCTTCCTCCATTCCTCTCTTTTTTCCTTCCTTTCTTGTTTCCTTATTCCCTTAATTTCTTTTATTATTATTTTTGCTTGAATTCTTACATGATTAACTGTGGGAGTTCTCTCTTGTTTCTTTAAAATGCCTTTATTTATCTTTGAATATTTCCTTAATCTCAGGCACTGTAAAATATCGTAAGCTCATCTTGGAATGTCTTTGCTCTGGACCTGAAATCAGTAACTTCTCCAAGGAGCTCTGGCTTGTTGTTAATAGAATGGTCTTTAGAACCCAAATTCTGAGCAATAATTATATACATTCCTGTGTCAAATTTTCAGTAGTCAGAAATATGAACAATATTTCACAAAAAATTATGAGTTCATATTAAAACATAAAAATACATGAGTTCGTATAAAAAACAAAAAATAGTAAAATGTGCTATCACAGGTTTGTATTTAATTTCTTTTTTTAAGGTTTTATTTATTTATTTTTAGAGAGGGGAAGGAAGGAAAGGAGAGAGGGAGAGAAACATCAATGTGTGGTTGCCTGTCATGTGCTCCACGCTGGGGACCTGGCCTGCAACCCAGGCATGTACCCTGACTGGGAATCAAACTGCTACCCTTTGGTTCACAGGCCCGCGCTCAATCCACTGAGCTACACCAGCCAGGGCTTGTATTTAATTTCTTTGATTTTATATTTGCATTTAATACAAATACATTAGAAGTTAGTTCCTAATAAGATTAATAAAACTATTTGTTTTAGTGTACAGTATTTATAAAATATTTTCAAATTTACATCATCAATATCTCTATTGACAGTGAATACTAAGTCAAGTATGTGATTATTTTACAGATTATTAATAGTGTTTACATTACCTACACTAAAATTACACCAATATTAATCTACCTTATGTGACTGAGTAGAGAAAACAATCTGTAAAAAGAACAGATTAAAAGCAGATTCAGAGAGAGAATGAAGTTGTGAAACCATGTGCCCATAGATATTACGGAGCATGTCCTTCATTCATCATTGAGACTTTTCCAAGTCTTTCTCTCTAGCTACTCATGAGTGCTACTGCCTGATTCATCCTGAATATTATGAAATGTCTCTTTTAATATTTCAACACCACCATCCTTCCTTTATTTTGCTCATTGCATAATGTTTTGTGTTTTTTCCTTGAAAATAATGAATTTATTGCTAAATTAATAAACTTAATATAATGGTGAGAAAACTAAGAATTAGGACTGTTACAAAACTAGCACAAGCCTTATATGTATGTAAACCAGTACAGGTAGGAACTAAGTGGAGGTTTGTCTAATTACAAAGCCCACCTCTTTTAGAACTACGCTATGATGATACTATCTTTTAGAAAATAAGATACAAAACTTCTACCCATGGCTTGATCATCTGAACTCTGAATTTTAGCTCATTTCAGTATCAGATTTTTTTCTGCAAAATATTGCTTGACTGGTTGAGAATATATCTTATGAGCAGAGAGAATATGTTGAAAATTCCAAAATTGTGAAAAACCATACCTCAAAGATATTTGGGAAATAAGGCACATATTTTTGTGCAAGTAACAGCTATTCTTGCTGGCTGCGGTTTTACATAAAATGTTGGAATTACCTTAGAAAGAAAAACATTCTTTTCTGCCAGTAACTTCTTACTTCTGTCAAAACTTAAAACTTAGTTTGAAGACATCATTTGTGGGCAGTTACTTTTAGAATGCTTTTCTGCTAAGGCAAATGTAATTTTTAAATATTAGAAAAATATTTCTGCAAATACTGGACAATAACTTTATGAAATGAGTAAATTGATCTAAGAGTGCACTGAGGAAAATTTAATAATTAGATATGGACATGCTTGTAGTAATTTTTGCATATTCATTTCTTTAATTATTTAAATTAATCAACCATGAAAGCTAAGTCCATCATTCACCTTTTTATGTATCAATTTCTAACTCCATTCAATAGTTTTCTTTCTTTACTTTCAAAATGCCAATCCAAGTTTATTTCTAGCAAATTGTGAAAATGTAGTTCAATCTCAAGGAAGATAGGTTTAGAATTAGAATATACTCATAATGTAATATTTTACTATTAAAATATTCACAACAAATATAAAAATTCTGGCTTTTTCATAATTAAAAACATAAACATTTTAATGTAACTATAAAGAGTGTATAAATGCAATTATATGATTGATATCAAAGTGATTGCTTTTGAAAGGTAAAGGTGACTTCATTGGTAACGAGAACCAAATTTTGTGGAGTCATTTCAGGATTAAACACCTGCAACATATTCTGATATCCAAGAACAGAACTAGGCTAAAGCTAAAATGGAGTGTTGTGTGATCATTTTCAGCATTATAATTTTCTGCAAAATTTGAGTGCTTTGCAGAACTGTGATAGATTTTGCATGAATAGGATGGTAGCAAATGCTTTGTAGATTCAAAAATAGTTTTGCTGAGGCAATGAGAAGTAATATGCTGTCAGATTAGAAGCTGTTCATATTTTACCAAGCTGTTTGTATTTTAGAATCTGAGAAAAAAATTGTCTCTAAACATTGCAAAATCCTGCTTCTGTCACTTTTTTATTTTTTGCATTTTGCATGCAATATATTTTAATTCCCTTAATAGTTCTCTTCAAGTGGAAAAGGTAATTTTATTCACAATTTAATTATTAAGTATTGTTTATTATATGACAATTATTGTTAAGTGTACTTATCAAAATTGGTGAATTTGCATTTTTGGAATGATTTGGGAAAAAGTTTATCCTAAACTATAAAAAAAAACAGAAAGAAAAATTTACAGAAGGAGACCTGAACTGATTGAACAATGAAGGACGATGGCAGAGTTTTCAAGTATGTTTCATAGGTTTACTCCAACAGCACCATTGAAACTCCACATGGATTGATTTCACAAATTATTGTTTATAATCATGATCCCTGATTTATATCAACATCATGTCAAGACAACATCTTTTTGGGATATGAGACCTAGAGGAGCTTATATTACTTAATCAGTTTAGCACACAAAAACAAACCAATACTCACAAATTACTAAAATTATTGAATTGTAATAAAATGTTAAAGTAAAAGCTGAAGAATACAGAATATTCTTAATACAAGGACAAAAATATCATATTTATCCTTTCTGATAGATTACACATCCTATGGTATCGATAAGAATTTCCATTTATTCATTATTCATAACACAGCGTGCTTACACAAGACATTAAAACATGGCAAATACTCAGATGTGGGAATTAAGCCTAGAGTTTAAAATCTATTCTTTCTCTAACTTAAAAAAAATTGTAGCTATTGATCTTGTGAATATTTAACACGAAGCTACACTGCATGTTTTGCATCTGTGACAGATGTTCGCAAGTATTGCTTTGCAAAATTCTTGATGCTATGGTTTCTTAACTCTGCCATTAGTACTATTTGTGCCAACGTTTTTTTTATTCCTTTGCTCCTCTATTAGTTCTTTATTTTACTTTTTCAGAAATTTTATATTAATCATTTTTATCTCTTCTATTAGTTTCTTTTTACTCATTTTAGTTTTATTCCGTTATTGGTTATACTGAAATTAAAGTATACAATCTTAATTTATCAATGTCTACTGTAAATTATTATTTTTGCCATATGCTAAATGATGCAAAGACCCTTACAAGAGTTTAGTTTAATTGGTCATGCCCTCTTTTATTCTTTTGTTGTTATATGTTTAATTTCTTCATATATTATAAACCCCATAAGCATTTAATGCTCTGAAGATATCAATTAAATCCATTTGATCTAGTGTGCCGTTTAAGGCCACCGTTTCCTTGTTGATTTTCTGTCTGCAAGATCTAGCCATTGAAGCCAATGGATATTTAAAATCCCTGACTATGACAATGTTTATGTCAATCTCTCATTTTATGTCCATGAAGATTTGCTTTACAAATTTAGGTGTTCCTATGTTGGGTGCATAAATGTTTACTAAGCTTATGTACTCTTGTTGGATTGTTCCCTTTATGTAGTTTCCTTCCTCATCTCTTACAATAGCATTGGTTTTGATGTCTATTTTGTCAGATATAAGTACTACTCCCCCTGCTTTTTATAACTTCCATTTGCATGAAGCACATTTTTCCAACCTTTTACTTTCTCCCTGTGTGTATTTTTGGTTTTGAGATGGGTCTCTTGGAGGCAGCATATACATGGTTCTTGTTTTCTTATCCACTTGGCTGCCCTATGCCTTTTGGTTGGAGCATTTAAGCCATTAACATTTAAGGTGATTATTGATAGATATGTATTTTGTGCCATTTTATTGTTAGATTTTTTCCTCTGTTTCTTTCTTTTTCTACTTCTCCTGTTCTTCCCCTTCTCCTTCTCCTTCTCTTTCTCCTTTTTCTTCTTCCTCTTCCCCTTCCTCTTCCTCTTCTAGCAAGTCTTTTAACATTTGTTGCATTAGTGGTTTAGTGTTACAAAACTCCTTTAGCTTTTTCTTGTCTGGGAAGCTACTTAATTTTCCTTTGATTTTAAATGATAGACTTGCGGTGTAAAGTAATCTTGGTTGTAGATACTTGCTTTTTATCACTTTCAATATTTCATTCCACTCCTTTCTGACCTAAACTATTTCTGTTGAGAAATCAGGTGACAGTCTAATTGGTGCTCCCTTATATGTAACTACCTGTGTTTTTCTTGCAGCTTTTAGGATTCTCTCCTTGTGTTTAAGCTTTGCCATTTTAATTAGGATGTGTCTTGGTGTAGGCCTCTTGTGTCCAACTTGTTTGAGACTCTATGCACTTCTTGGACTCATGTGTCCTTTTCCTTCACTAGATTAGGAAAGTTTCTGGTCATTATTTCTTCAAATAAGTTCTTGACCTTTTGTACACTCTCTTCTTCTGTAATCCTGTCATGCACATATTGCTATACTTCATATTGTCCCAAAAGTTTCTTAAGATAGCCTTAATTTTTTAAATTATTTTTTCTTTTGGCCGCTCTGCTTGGGTGTTTTATTTCTACCTCGTCTACCTCATTTTTAAACTGCTGATTCAATACTCTGTTTCATCTAACCTACTGTTTATTCCTTCCATTGTATTATTTATTTCAGATATTGCATCCTTTATTTCTGGCTGGTTCTTTTTTTATGCTTTTGGTGTCATTTTTTATGCTGTTCAGTATCCTTATAATCATTACTCTAAACTCTCTAAAAAATTGCTTGTCTCTAATTCATCTAGTTCTTGAGAATTCTCTTGTTCTTTCATTTGGAGCCCATTTATATGTTTTCTCATTTTGACTCCTTCTTTGTATTTATTTCTATGTATTAGGTAGGTCTTCAAGACTCTGATTCAGACCTATGTCAAACATTCCCAATGACTGGCCCTGGGCAAGCTGTTTGGAACTATCAGTGATTCACAGCCCTTGACTTCCTCTAATGGACCTGGGTATGTGCGGAAAGAACCAGGCTGCACAACAAGAATAGCTTTTACCAGCACCAGGCCTGGGGGAGGGTCAGCTAAAGTCTCAGAGTTCCCAGAGATCCTCCTTAGTTGTTAAACTTAGTCACTGAGATAAAAACCTCCAGCTACACTTGGCAGTAGGGAGTAAGCACCACAAGGTGAGGCAGAGTAATTCCTGTGGGCAGGGTTATTGCTTCCTCTCAGGCTGATGTCATTCAAAGAGGCATGCTCTGCCTGAGAAAGATGGCTTCTTCAGTATGGGTAATTACTCAGCACAGGAATTCTGGTGGATGTTCCTTCAGTTCCCTCTCTAGAGCCATCAACTCTAGATTCTCCTCAAACTCTTCTAGTCTACTCTGCCCTCCCACTGACAGAGCCCAGGATAAGTGGCTGCAGACACATTTTTTTGTGTTGGCCCTTTAAGAGGTTCTCTGTGTCTCCAGCCATCTGTCCCTGATGGACAGAAACACTGCAAATGGGTTTTCATAGCTGTATGTTATTTGGGTTCCTTTACTGGTTCTGGTGCTGTAGACTGGGGAGCTTAGCTTGGGGTGAGACCCCACACTTAGGGGAACCACCTGAGTGCTGAAATATCCCTCCAGAACTTTAGCTGTCACCCATGGGAGCCCAGCTAGTCTTCTCATGCATTCCCTGCATCCCCTACCAGTCAGGTTGTGATGAAGTGGTTTCTTCCATCTGTCTGTGGTTAATATGGCTTCTCTCCAGCTAGTGTTCAGTTGTTTATTCAGGATGATTTTTCTATAATGTAGTTGTAATTCCAGTTTGGTCCTGGGAGAAGGTTTGTGTAGCTACTCCTCCACCATTTTGGGTCTGTCCAAACCCCATAGGCATTTAAATTTAAGTCGTTTACTCTCACATTTTCACATACACTCATTCTGTCTGTTATCTTATTCCTGCAGTTCTATGATTACATGAGATCATTTTTTAGACTAAAGAACTTTCTTTAGTGTTTCTTATAGTCTGTTGGTGACAGATATTTTCAGTTTGTAAAAGAAATTTATATTATCTTCAGTGTTTAAATATACTTTATATAAATGTAGAATTCAAGGTGAGCAAGCTGTCCCCCCTTTATCAGTTTAAATATACCACTCCATACTGACATCTTTCTGGTTTCCATAGTGTCTATTGAAAAGTCAGCCATGTTTCTCGTCTTCCACTGAATATATTTTTAAGATTTTCTTTTCATCTTTGATTTTTAGCAGTTTGAGCATAATATGGGTTAATTGTTTTTTAAATATTGTTTGTGTTGGAATTCACTTTGATCTTTGGAATTGTGGGTTAGTATCTTTAGACTGTTTTAGAAAAATCTTAGTTATTATTATCTTAGGTATCACTTTTGTCCTATTCTCTCTCAACTATCCTCCTGGGATTAAAATTAAGCATACATAAGATAATCTAAAATGTCACGTATATTTTTAACTTTGTTTTACATTTTTTTAATTTTTCTATCTATGCTTAAATTGGAAAATTTTTATTCACCTTCATTTGAATTCACAAAACAGTTTCTTAGCAACTGTTAGAGCCATCCAGTGGACTTTAGGAATTAAAATATAATCAACATTCATTGAACTTTACAAATCTTAAATATAAACACTAATGAATCTTGTATATGCATGTACTTACATAACTACTTTTCAGACCAAAATATAGAGTATTTCAATTACCCTAGAATAGTTTCCATGTCAATTGCCTTCCTTCTCTTTGCCCTTCAGAGAGGTGATCATTTTATGGATTTTATCTCCATAAATCAATTTTGTGTCTTGGTTTTAATCTTAATTAAATCACTAAGAATTTCTGTTGCCTACCTAATTTCAATAAACATAATCCATGCTGTTTATGTGTGTCAATATTTCAAACTTTTTATATCACAGGAATATTCCATTAAATCAATGTATCACAATTTATCTATTATCCTGTTTTTGAACTTTCACCTGGTTATTTCTAGTATAGTCGCTTATGAATAAACTGGACATAAATTTGACAAATGCACTTATTTTCCATGAGTATACAACTAGTAATTAAATTATTCTATCAACTTATACAAAAGTTAAACATTTTACAAATTGCTTACACTTTACACTGTATAACGTAGGAACATTATACTTTTATGTTCCTACCAGTTATATAGGAGAGTTTTGGTGGCTATACGTCATTGTCAGCCTTTGATCTTATCAGTTTATTAGTTGGCCTAATCTATAAAGTATGTTTTAATTTGCATTTTAATTTCTATTTCCTGATAATGAATAATCTTTTGAGGAATTTCCTTTTGAGGAATAATCTCATTGATCATTCAGATATGATTTTTGTTTTGCTTTTAACGCTATGTGTATATTCATGAGAGTATGTGCCTATTCCATCTTCTGTCCATTAAAAAAAGTTATTCTTTCAAATTGCTTGGTAGAAATTATTTATGTACTCTGGAAAAAATCTTTGTCAGGTACATGTATTACAAATAATTCTACTAGTATGTCCTTCAAATTTGAATCTAATAGTTTTTCTGGTAAACAGAATTTTCAAATTTTGGTATTAAATGTTTTTACCTTTATTGTAAGTGTCTTTTGTATGTTACTGAGAAATCTTTGTATCTTCAAAATATAAAGATACTTTGATGTTTTCTTATAGAAGTTAATTGTTCAAACTTGCACATTTAGATTTTTGATCCATTTCAAAATAATTTTTGTTTATGGAGTAAAATGAGTCAAGGTTTCTGTCTTTGCCATGTAGATATCCAATTTTTATAGCTTCATTTAGTTAAAGTACTTACCTTCTCCCTTTGAATTTCAGTGACATTTTTTATGAAAATCAAGAGCTCTCAAATGAGTTCTCAATTTCAGCTATGGTATTTTACAGTTCTAAAATGTCCTCTGTTTTTTAATGGCTCTAATTCTCATTTAATTATTTTATCTATGAGTCTATTGTGTTCACCATTTCCCTAATTCCTTTAACATATAATTTAATGTTTAATACTATTTGAAGTTTTTCCTGTTGCCATTGACATCAAGTTCCTCTATGGGTCTGTGATTTCAGACTGCTTCATCTCTCAAATATCTATCACTTGTTCGTTTTTTATTCACATGACCAATGACTTTGTATTAGGTACCACCATTGCTGAGGCTCTAGATTATGTGATAATCCCCTAAAAATGCTATTTTACTTTCCGGTAAGAAAGAAATTAAATAACCTCAACCTTTGTTTTAAGTTTCTTCTAGGGTAGATCTACTTGAATGTTGTCCCTGCTTCTTAGATGTAGACCTGCCTCCAAGAACACGGTCTGTTTGAAGTCTCAACTCAATGCCTGCATTGATCATCAAGGTCATTCGCTCTGGTTGGGCTGGAACTCTTGTCTCTCCACAGTAATCTGTAGTTTCTGAAATCACTGTTCAGCTCTGCTATGCCTAGCAGAGTCTTGCTTTCTGTGTGTATAACCTATTAGTTAGCCAAGGATATGTTGGCAGTTTTTCATGCAGAATTTTGAAATTTAGTCTTTGTACCTCTTTTCTTTGCTATAACCTGACTCCCAACTTGGCCCCCTTAGTAAACCTGAAGAGCAATCCCAACTTCCTCACCCAATAACACAGTTCTCAGTTTAAGTACTGTTTCTCCTACAGAACTTGGAAAATGGTTTCTGAGGGAAAGTCAATGTTAATGTGTGGCTTAGTGTGTGTGCTGTTCTCTTTTCAAGGATTGCATCTCTCTGTTGTTTGCTGTTTAATTCCTGAAACTATTGCTCTGCACACATTACTAGTATTTATATTTGTTTGTGATGGGAAATGGGGCTTCTGTGATAAAGATAACACCAGCCACTTCATCACAGCCAGAACCAGAAGCCCTACTTCTTTTTTTTAATAGCAGTTAAATATAGGTTTCTTTAAAGTTTCAGAGCTTTATCAAAGTTTTTAACTTTGTATAGTTGTAATATATTAACAAAATATTTTCATTTACAATATTGTATTTATTCTTTCTAGAGTTCTTAGAAAAAAGCCTCACAAATGAACTAGAACTTTCACACAGAACTCAGACACAGAGTGTAGCTTATTTCTTGACCCTTTAATTACAGACCCAGCTGAGATTTTCATCTAGATATGGCTTTACTTTGAAACAATAAACACAGCATGCTCACGAGAAATTAAATTGAGGCAAGTAAATCTTGTGCAGCAGTTCTAGGATGGCCACGAAATGCTGCGACACCTGCTTACTGACGGTGGACATTGGGTTTGAATGTAACGCTTTGCAGTGAAAAGCTGCATATCCCATTATGTGTTCCCTCAACCACAAAATTGAGACTTTCTAGGAATAGAAATAAAGAGATTTCAAGCTTGTTTTAAAAGGCCAGAATATAACAGTCCAATGAAATGTGATCGATTTGGAAGAAAAAGTCATTCTTTACAAATGGTGAAAGATTTAAACATTTCTTTAAAATTTACTATTATTGGGAATGTTAGTGAGGATCTTACAATGCATATTCAATAGGTTAAACTACTGATTATATTTGAGTGCCAGTAGAAGATCATTTCTGATGTAGCAGAAAGTTATAAATTATGTGCCGGACAAGGTTTTATAAAAATAAAACTATTTTATAAGCTTAAGAGGCCATAGGTTTTTCTTCCTTACCTTAATAATTCAAGGATTCAGTAATTTTCTATGGTGTTGTTCAGACCAGGCAAAGTACATCTGTTTTGACTATAATTGTGCCAAAAAATTTTAGCAGCTGGTATATGACACATGAAGAGTGTAAAAGGGAGATGCTAACTTAATTCAGATAAAGGTTTAATTAGGAGCTCAATTCTATCAGACATTTAATATTGCAGTTTATTTTCATTTACTCTCTCTTTCTAATAGAAAATAATGGCATACCAATTGTATATGATTATGGGTAGCTAGTTAGGGAACTGGGTCTTGCCTCCACATGTACATTTTGTTTGGAGGTTAATATTATAAGTGTAGCTTTTATTTGAATCTATTCTTATAGTTTTGCCTCTCTCATTAGTATCTAGGTTGCTGGTTCATAGATTCCCTTGTTTGCATTTTTTCTACTTTTTTCAATTTCTGGCTTATTCTCTAGTGCTGCATTATTCTTTTCAATAACTTTAAATACATTTAAGGGCAGCAAGAAAGAAATAATTCATTTTGCTACACGCTTAAGGCTTCGATAAACAATGTATAAGGTAAATAAAAGCATGTCATATATTTTTCACTTCTAATAAATACACTTGATTTTTATTTAATTTGTGTACCTGTCCTTTATTCTCTAAAACACTACAGGATCATTGCAATTACTAAAACTTCCAACCTCAAGCCATACCAATATTCAGGGAAACTAATCATGGATATCCATCATCTGCACTGGTTAGTATGTTTCACCACTTCATGTTTATTATTATTTCTAAAAGCAGTTTAGAATTATTCTGTTACTTTCAAATATCATAGAACTAGTGTATTTTATGTAACCAATATGAAGGCTCAAGAAAGATGTGTCTAGATTCATCTTTCCATTAACACCTTTTACTTGATAACATCGTGATATCTTTAAGATCTAGTCCTATTCCTGGCCTAATGTTTCTATTATTTTCTATCATCAGTTACTAAGTATTTGCCAAAGTTAAGGTACATTTGACAAGTTTGTTGAAATTAATAAATCACACAGTTGCATTCTGTAATTATTACATATTAATTAAAAATAAAGTTGCTATGGTACTTCATAAATTGAAACCATGCCTTCTTAACATGTTCTTGTTAACCAACGAATAGATTCTTATTTTTATTTATGACATTCTGTGACCAATAACTGCCCCATAAAGAATGTGTCAAAATCAATCAAAATGTCGATCCATGCTCAAAAGGTGGAGAAGAGTCATCACTGGGTTTGCTCTTAAAACAGTACTTTCCATTTAACAACAGAAACCATTTTTTCATTGGAGTTTCGAACATCACAGTGTTTGGTGAAGTCTCCAGGTAATATATGCAGTGAAGAACATTACTAAGCACTAGGAAACAATAGGCTTCAATCAATCAACATATATTTGAATCTGTACAGCTTTTAGGAAAGCTTCAGGTATTTTTTTTCTTACACTGACATTGATGGTAATTAAGTATCATAACTTAATGAACCCCAAAAAGATTGACATTTGTACAGTTAGTCTTCACATGACATGAATCTCTGATCCTCTGAATCTGAATTTTAGAAAACCAGTGCTGCTATTGTGCACACAGACCTGCGACACTAGCTTCCAAGTCTCCCGTTCTGTTCCTAAGCATGGTGTCAGAAAATGGATGTAGCGAGATAATGCCTCAGCCACAGATTTGCTTTACTCAAGTGAGAAGACTACATAGAAGGAATAGAAACAGCATCAACTCTGGCATTGGCTTACTAAAAACCCAGCCGTGGAGGGATAACACAATATTAATTTGTGAAATGTCTTCCATTATACTTGAATATGTTGTTACATGCATTTTCATGTATTCCAGGCTCTGGTTAATATATTTTCTTTTGTATTCCCCAATTTCCCACCAATTATTCCACTAGAAGACTCATTCCCTCTGAAATTTTAGTCTGCCCATGTTTAGAAGTAAACTGCTTAGTTTTTCTGTAACACCCACTCGCAAGGTAATAGAATCACAATGGTTTGCTTATTTTATAATTTTATCACATCTTGGGGTAACACATTAATGGGTTTGTGAAATCATTTTGTCGAAGCACAAGTAACATTTAATTGTGGGGTGAAATAGACTAGACTACACTAGAATAGAAAAGAATATTAAATTGCATATTGTGATCATAGAAGTTTTCATCTATGTGTGTGTGTGTGTGTGTGTCTGCATCAGATTGAAATACAACTATTTATCAATTTAACATTTTGGGTAAAGTTAAACATTTTTAAATTGCACTTGCTTATTCTAATTAGGGATTACTCCAGGAGACAAAGTATTGTCCCTAAACTGTATGACTGCTATATAAGAGAAAGAAAGAAATTAAATAATACGACAACAACCACAATGTTAACTATGAAAAAATTATAACCTGACCCCATTTTATAATCCCTCCCTTTAAGTTGTGGGTGAGACCAATAAGTATAATTAAATCATATCTGTGACTAGTTTACTTTGCCTGGGAAAGATAAAGAGAATTAACAAATGTAGTTAAGGGTTTCTATTCAGTTGAGTTTATGTTAATCAAAAATAAGTTTACCCTAAGTGGGTGAGACTTAATCAGGTGAGGCATTAAAAGGTCAGCTAGAAGAAAAAGATAAGAGGCAGCAGTAAATGTGCTTATGTTGGCCTTGAATGAGTGGAAGTTACATGTTGTGGAGAGGGTTGTGGGGCAAAAGACTATAGGTGACTGCAGAAGCAGAGGGCCTCTACCACACTTCTGCAAGGACGTGAGTAGTGACAACAGCCTGAGGGCTTGAAAGAGGACTTCCAGCTTCAGACAATATTGTAGCCCCATGGATGCTTCTATATCAGCCTTGTGAGACCTGGGTTAGAGGACCCAGTTGAGCCATGGTCAAACTTCTGGCCTAAAGACACTGAGATAATAAATGGGTATTGTTTTCTCTAAATATGGAAAAGGGTGTTACATAGCAGTAAAAAATAGAGTTGTCTACCTAGATTACAGGTGCATACAACCCCTTCTCTTTTGCTTTGGGTCATGGAGCCCTTACCCTTACTGATCATTATTGGAGAGATAACATTTGCTTCCTACTATATGGCTATGTTTCTGCAGCCAAAATTCATCATTGGTACAGTTCTCTTCCCACCTGCACAACATGTCAAATGTATGTCTTTCCACTTTTGGCTTCTCATTTTATGCCCCAATCTATTTAAAAAGCACAGAGAAAAAGAAATCCTGAGTAAATGCTCACACCTTTGTAAAGTACTTAATGTTAATCTACTTTACAGAATACAAAACTATAGGCTAGAGAGGTTCGGAAATACTTTTCTTTCTTTTTTTTTTGGAAACACATACCTTCTACAGATAAATCTTGCACCTCAGAATGTAGCAGTCTCTCTCTCTAATTGTTATTTTCTCACTAAATTTCTGAGAGCAAGAAGAAATCCAGTTTGTTTTACCATAAAACATATTTTTAACTGACATTAGCTGTGTGATTTCAGCAGAGTTACTTAACCTATCTTAATCTATCTGAGTCTCCATCTCCACATTTCCTCATCTGGGGGTGGGGGTGGCTGTGTGTGAGAGAAAGAGAGAGAGAAAGAGAGAGAGAGATACACTCCAGACTTCTATAAATAGGAGATAACCACTGAATACATATTTATTTCAAAATTACTTATCAGTGTCCTAATTCTGTTAGCTCTTCATCATCTATCAAACCACTTTATAATTTCATTTCAAAATTAAAATTGACCAATACTTTCAGCAATTCAATAAAATCTCTGCAAAGTGATTTTTCACTAATTGAGAATTCATGGTAACTTAAATAGAATAAGACCTAAAGTTAAACAAAGAAAAATAAGTTATAAATACTAATAGTGCAAAGAAGATACCTAAAAGAAATTTAATATATTTTTAAATGTTTTGTTATGATAATGCATTATTCACTATAAATTAATCTTATATAGATAAAAAGATTTCTACCTAGTATTTTTTCATTCACTATAGTCATGGATTTTTGTT
>PVKM010024914.1:0-20244 GCA_004027735.1 Carollia perspicillata
CATCTGGTCCAGGGCTTTTGTGTATCGGGAGTTTTTTTATCACTGCTTCAATTTCATCTGCTGTTATTGGTCTGTTCAGGCTTTCTGCTTCTTCTTCATTTAGTTTTGGAAGATTATACTTTTCTAGAAATTTGTCCATTTCACCTAGGTTTTCAAATTTCTTGGCATACAGTTCTTCAAAGTAATTTCTTAGAATCCTTTGTATTTCTGTGGTGTCAGTTGTAATCTCTCCTCTTTCATTTCTGATTGTGTTTATTTGGGTCCTCTCTCTTTGTTACATGATGAGCCTGCTTAAAGCCTTGTCAATTCTGTTTATCTTAAAAAAAAAAGCGCCTGGATTCATTGATCCTTAGTATTGTGCTTTTAGTCTCTATGTTATTTAATTCTGCTCTGATCTTGGTTATTTCCTTCCTTCTACTAGCTCTGGGCTGTCTTTGTTGTTGTCCCTTAAGCTCTTGTAGGTGTAGGGTTAGGTTGTTTGTTTGAAATGTTTCCATTTTTTTTAGGCAGGCCTGTATTGCTCTGAACTTCCCTCTCAGGACTGCCTTTGCTGTGTCCCGTAAGTTTTGGGTTGTCATGAGTTCATTTTCATTTTTTTCCACAAACTTTTTGATTTCTTCCCTAATTTGATTCTTGACCCATTCATTGTTTAATAGCATGCTATTCAGTCTCCATGATTTTGAGTGTTTTGGGTTTTTTCCCTTGGGGTTGGTTTCTAATTTCAATCCCTTGTGGTCAGAGAAAATGCTTGGTAGAATTTCAATTTTCTTGAATTTATGGAGGCTTTTTTTGCATCATATCATGTGGTCTATCTTTGAAAATATTTCATGTGCTTTTGAATGAAGTGTGTATTTACCTTCTTTTGGATGAAGGGCTCTATATATATCAGTTAAGTCCATTTGATCTAGGGTGTTGTTCAATGCCACTATGTCTTTGTTGATATTTTGTTTGGAAGATCTGTCCATTTTTGCCAGTGGGGTGTTAAAATCCCCTACTATAATTGTGTTGCTGCCATACCTTTCTTGAAGTCCTCTAAGATTTTCTTCATGTTTAGATTCTTCTATGATGGATACATATATATTTACAATGTTTATGTCTTTTTGGTGGAGCCTTCCCTTGAGTATTATGAAGTGACCTTCTGGGTCTCTCTTTATGGCTCTTTTTTTGAAGTCTATTTTGTCCAATATGAGTATTGCTACCTCCACTTTTTCTTCCTGTCCATTTGCTTGGAAAATCTGTTTCCAGTCCTTCATTTTCAGCCTGAGTATGTCTTTTGTCCTCAGGCGGGTCTCTTGTAGGCAGCATATGTGTGGTTCATGGTTTCTTATCCATTCAGCTACTCTGTGTCTTTTGATTGGAGCATTTAATCTATTTACTTTTAAGGTTATTATGGATAGGTTCTTACTCATTGTCATTTTTTTACCTATGTTTCTCCCTCTTCCCTCCCTCCTTTTCCTTCCTTTCCTTAAAGCAGGTCCTTTGGCATCTCTTGCAGCGCTGGATTGGTGGATGCATATTCTTTTAGACTTCTTTTGTCTTGGAAGCTCTTTATTTGGCCTTCTGTCTTGATTGAGAGCCTTGCTGGGTAAAGCAGCCTAGGTTGCAGGCCTCTGGTTCTCATTACTTGGAATATTTCTTGCCATTTTCTTATGGCTTGGAGTGTTTCCATTGAGAAGTCAGCAGCTCACCTTATTGGGGCTCCCTTGTATGTTACTTCCTTCTTCTCTCTTGCTGCCTTTAAGATTCTTTCTTTGTCTTGGAATTTTGCCATTTTAATTATGATGTGTCTTGAAGTGGGCCTCTTTGGGTTCCGTTTGTTTGGGACTCTCTGTGTTTCCTGGATTTGTGTGGCTTTTTCTCTCACCCAATTAGGGAAGTTATCCACCATTACTTTTTCAAATAGGTTTTCTATCCCTTGCTCTTCTTCTTCTCCTTCTGGTATCCCTATTATATGGATATTATTACATTTCACATTGTCCTGCATTTTTTTAACCCCTCTTTATTTTTTTCTGAGCCTCTTTTTCTTTTCTTGCTCTTTCTGGCTGTTTTTTTCTACCTTGTTTCTAGCTTGCTGATGCTTTCCTCTGCTTCATTAATCCTGCTTTTGATTCCTTCTACTGTGTTCTTCAGTTCAGATATTGTGTTCTTTATTTCTTCTTGCTTCTTTTGATAGTTTCTATTTCCTTTTTATTGTTGATATACTTTGTAGAGAGTTCATTTTACTTTCCTTGTAGTTTCTTGTAATTCACTGTGAGCTCACTGGGCTTCCTGATAACCATTGCTTTGAAGTCAATATCTGATAGCTGACTTGCCTCTATTTCACTTAGCATTTTTCCTGGGGCTTCTTCCTTTCCCTTCATTTGGGGATTGTTTCTTTGTCTTCCTATTGTTTGTGAGACTCTTCTTGTTAGCTTCAGCTTCTTAAATTGATCTGTTCATGCTCCCTGGGTTTATGGTGTGAACTTCTTTGGTAGAATACCTGTGAGATTCAGTGGTGCAGTCTCCTTGGGGTATCCTGGTGTTCACAGCTTTCTACCTATTCCTTTTTTCTGAATAGTTGGAGGGGTAATGAAAAATGATTTAAGACAAGACTATATTCTATGGTATTTACAGTACCAGCCCATAGAAAAAAGATAGGAAATCCTTTCACTATTTATAGTGTTAACCATGATTTTCCACCCAACTAGCCACTGTTTAGAAAGGATGGAAAGAATATAAGACTCTTGTTGAGGAGGGAAGGATTGTGAGTTTGATCTAGAAAGCAGTGAGGTTGTGGGAGGTCAGATTCTGAGGTAAGGTGAGAATAAAGGATAGTAAATAGGTGTAGTGTGTGGGAGAATAGAGTTAACCACTGCCATAACAGATTTCAGGAAACTGTGAAGTGGGTTAAGATCTAGGAGGGGTGTTGTGCAGTATTTACAATTGTATGGAATAGGTATTATTTACGATAATGTTAGAGCAACAATCATATGACAGAATCTATGGAATCTAGATAACAAGAATAGGGAGTATAGGACCATCAGTAGTGTGCTAATGGAACACAAGTGAAATGAAAGACAGGAAATTAGCAATATGCTATGAATGAGAGAACAGGGGAAACCTGTCAAATGATACAATATAACCAGCCAAGCAAAGAAGATTATACAGAAAGAAGAGGAATAAAAAAATACTATTAAGCCCTGGCTGGTGTAGCTCAGTGGGTTGAGTGCGGGCCTACAAACCAGAGGATCGCAGTTCGATTCCCAGTCAGGGCACATGCCTGGGTTGCAGGCCAGGTCCCCAGCGGGGGCCATGTGGGAGGCAACCACACAGTGATATTTCTCTCCCTCTCTTTCTCCCTCCCTTCCCCCCTCTCTAAAAATAAATAAATAAAATATTTTTTTAAAAAATACTATTAAAATAGAAGATGTAAGAATAATGAAAAATAATATTACATATATACAATAACTTGCAGGTTCTCTGTAATATCAAAGTGAAAGTTGTCTCACTGTCTCAGCTGTTTGTATGTCCCCTCTTTGGGTCCAACTGTGGTCTTTTCACAGTTCTGGGGGTTTTTGTTTCACTTTTGGGTGTCTAAAAAGAAAAAAATAACAGGAGGAGGGAAGAAGAGATAAAATTGGAAAGAAAGGAAGAAGAAATAAAACTAGAAAGAAGAATTGAGAAGCAAAAGGAATTGAGAGATATAAAAATAATAAGAATTTAAAGACAAAAATTACTTTAAAAAATCAAACAAAAAATCCTCCCCTGGCTGGTGTGGCTCAGTGAATTGAGTGTGGGCCTTCAAATCAAAGAATCACGGTTCGATTCCCAGTCAGGGCACATGCCTGGGTTGCAGGCCAGTTCCCAGCAGGGGACACATGAGAAGCAACCATACATTGATATTTCTCTCCCTTTCTCCTTCCCTTCCCCTCTAAAGATAAATAAATAAAATCTTTAAAAAAAAAAAGAAAAAAGAAACCTCTTGCTGGTTTCAAACTTGCCAAACCGGTTTTTCTGGTGTTGCTGGCTGCAGCAGGCTGAGGGGAGATTGGTGCTGCGTTTCCACCTTCCTGTTCAGTACTCATGTGTACTCTCCCCAGGGCTAGCTTGGTGCCTCTCTGCAGGGCCTTGAGTGTGTGATCCAGGATTTCCTAAGCCTGCTCTCGCCCCTGGGTTTATGGGTATGAGCTTCGGGTCTCCAGTGGTTAGCGCTCACTCCCCAGGTTTATTGGTGTGGGCTCCAGGTGTTCCACAAAGCACACCCTCCCCAGGGTGCGGGAGCAGGCACGTGGCCAAGGCGCCTCTGGTCGCAGGGGTTAGGGTGGGCACTCTTCCCAGGGCTATGTGTGGGTGCTCACAGCCCCTGTGTATTTGCCACTTAGTCCTTATTCCCTTCTCTGCCACTTCAAGCAACCAGGTCTCTCCTGGTGCTGCAAAAACCTTCTGTAGCTGGGGAGGGAGTGGTTGACCCAGCTCTCTTCCAAGAGCCCAGTGGCAGACCCTGCAAGTGCCGGACCTGAGGCTGCAGCCTCCCTGGTTCCTGTGCTGTTCCCTAGGCCCTCATTGTCCTGAAGCAGTCTCATTACTGTCTGGTTTTTCAATGCCCCCTACCATTTTTTATCAATTTTCATATACGCTGTGGTGCTGTTGGCTATTTGCTCTGTTCCCCCGTAGAGTGGCTAGGTTTTTCTCCCATGAGTAGGGGGAAATGGAATCTGCTCCCCCCTTCCATGCCGCCATCTTCCCTTCCTCTCACAGTGTATTGTTATTTTACTGTCTTTCACTTCATTTGTGTTCCATTAACACACTACTCTAGGTTCTATGCTTCCTATTCTGATTATCCAAATCGCGTAGATTCTGTCATAAGATTGTTGCTCCATTATTATTGTAAATAATAGCTGTTCCTTACAATTGTAAATACTACACAGCACCCCTCCCAGATCTTAGCCCACTTTATGGTTTCCTGAACTCTATTACTATTGTGGTTAACTCTATTCTTTCACACACTACAGCTATTTTCTATCCTTTACTCTGACTTTACCTCATAAGCTGACCTCCCACAAGCTCCCTGCTTTCTAGATCCTACTCAGAATCTTTTCCCCTTGCAACAAGAGCCCTACCTTCTTTCCACACTTTGCAAAAAATGGCTAGTTGGGTGAAATATCACAGTTAACACTATATATAGCCAAAGGATCTCCTATCTCCTTTCTACAGGCTGGTACTGTAAATATCATAGAATACACCCTTGCTATGTTAAACTCTTTTGCCTTCCGCCTCCAACTGATCACAAAAAAGAGTAGGTGTAAGCAGTGAATACCAGTATACCTGCTGGAAGAGGAAACCCACCAACAAAGGAAACACCAACAGAAAGCAACAGAAGAAGGTGAAGGAGGGAGTGGAAGCTACACTAACTCAACCCAGGACCTATTGGGAAATACATCTAAATAGTGGAGAAATTACCCAGAATAAAAAAATTGAACAAGAGCAAGAGAGAATCCTCAAAACCTTGTATACATGGAAGAACCAGCTTCAACACAACCTGCCACACCTGCACAACAGAATACAAGAAGTGGTGGACAGAGTGACCCTCAGTTAAACAAGTGCTGGGAATGACCCTCCAGAGAAAGCTCCAACAGCAATCAAAACCCAAAGACATACACAGAGCCAACATAAACAACTGCCCAAGACCAGTGAGCTCGGGAGATCAAGGAGATGACATCACTGAATCTCACAGGTATTCTACCATATAAGTTCACACCATAAACCCAGGGAGTCAGTATAGATACATTTAAAAAGCTGAGGCTACCAAGAAGAGTTTCACAAACAATGGGAAGACAAAGAAACAATCCCCAAATGAAAGGAAAGGAGGAAGCCTCAGAAACAATGCTAAATGAAATAGAGGCAAGTCAGCTATCAGATATTGAATTCAAAGCAATGGTTATCAGGAAGCTCAGTGAGTTCACAGAGAATTACCAGAAACTATAGGGAAAATACAATGAACTGACTGCAAACTATTTCAACATGAAAAAAAGAGATAGAAATTATCAACAAGGGCCAAGAGGAAATGAAGAATATAATTTCTAAACTGAAGAACACAGTAGAAGGAATCAAAAGCAGGATTGATGAAGCAGAGGATTTAATCAGCAAGCTGGAGGACAAGGTAGAAACACACCTAGAAAGAGCAAGAAAAGGAAAAGAGGCTCAGAAAAAAATGAAGAGGGGTTAAGGGAAATGCAGGACAACATGAAATGTAATAACGTCTGTATAATAGGGATACCAGAAGGAGAAGAAGAGCAAGGGATAAAAAATCTATTTGAAAAAGTAATGGTGGATAACTTCCCTAATTGGGTGAGAGAAAAAGTCACACAAATCCAGGAAACACAAAGTGTCTCAATCAAGAGGAGCACAAAGAGGCACACTTCAAGACACATCATCATTGAAATGGCAAAATTCCAAGACAAAGGGAGAATCTTAAAGGCAGCAAGGGAGAAACAGGAAGTAATATACATGGGAGCCCTGATTAGACTAACAGGTGGCTTCTGAATGAAAACGCTCCAAGCCAAAAAGGAATGGCAAGAAATATTCCAAGTAATGAAAACCAGAGGCCTACAACGAAGATTACTTGATCCAGCAGGCTCTCAAATAAAATGGAAGGTCAAATAAGGAGTAGCCTGGGCAAAAGAAGCCTCAAAGAACATAATTCCTCCAAACCAGCTCTGCAGAAGATGCTAAAGGGTTTGCTCTAATAGCAGGAAGAAAAATGGTTAAAGAGAGAGGAACACATGTATGAAAATGGCAATGAATAAGTACCTGTCAACAATACCCTTAAACATAAATGTATAAATGCCCCAATTAAAAGATAGAAAATAGTGGACTGAATAAGAAGATATGACCCACACATATACTGCCTACAGGAGACTAACCTCAGAACAAAAGACTGACACAGAGTGAAATTAAAGGGCTGGAAACAAATTTTCCAAGCAAATGAACAGGAAAAGAAAGCCAGGGTAACAACGTTGATATCAGACAAAATAGACTTCAAAAAAAGGGCCATGAAGAGAGACCCAGAAGGTCACTTCATAATACTCAAGGGTAGAATCCATTAAGAACACATAAACATAGTAAATATATATGTACCCAACATGGGAGCACCATAATACATAAAGAAAATCTTGTAGGACTTTAAGAAAGATATTGATAGCAACACAATTATAGTAGGAGGTTTTAACACCCCACTGTTAAAAATGGACAGACCTTTCAAACAAAGTATCAACAAAGATATTGTGGCATTGAACAATGCCCTAGATGAAATGGACTTAACTGATATACATAGAGCCCTTCCTCCCAAAGAATCAAAATACATACTTATTTCAAATGCACATGGAACATTTTCAAAGATAGATGAAATGATTGGATGTAAAACAAATTCAAGAAAATTGAAATTCTACCAAGCATTTTCTCCAACCACAAGGGACTGAAACTAGAAAGCAACCTCAAGGAAAAAATTTCAAAACAGTCACAAACATGGATATCGAATAGCATGCTAATAAACAATGAATGGGTGAAGAATGAGATCAAGGAAGAAATCAAACAGTTTCTAGAAACAAGTGAAAATGAACTCACAACAATCCAAAACTTATGCGACACAGTGAAGAAAGTCCTGAGAGGGAAGATCATAGCAATACAGGCCTACCTAAAAAAGATAGAAACATTTCAAATAAACAACCTAACTCTACACCTACAAGAACATCAGGAACAACAACAACGACAACCCTGGGAAAATAGAAGGAAGGAAATAACCAGATCAGAGCAGAATTAAATGACATAGAGACCAAAAACACAATTCTAAGTATCAATGAATCCAGGAGGTGGTTATTCAAAAAGATAAACAAAATTGACAAGCCTTTAAGCAGACTCATCAAGAAAAACAAGAAGACAAGACCCAAATAAACACAATCAGAAATGAAAGAGGAGAGATTACAACTGATACCATGGAAATACAAAGGATTGTAAGAAATTACTATGAATAACTATATGCCAAGAAATTTAAAACCTAGGTGAAATGGACAAATTTCTAGAAAAATATCATCTACCAAAACTCAATAAAGAAAAAGCACAAAGCCTGAAGAGACCAATAACATCTGATGAAATTGAAACAGTAATTAAAAACTTCCAACGCACAAAAACCATGGACCAGACAGTTTCACAGGAGAATTTTACAAAGCATTGAAGGGAGAGCTAACCCCCATCCTCCACAGATTATTTCAAAAAATTTAAGAACATGGAAGACTCCCAAACATGTTTTATGAAGCAAACATCTTTCTAATCCCAAAACCAGATAAAGACATAACAAAGAAAAAAAAAACTTCAGGCAAATATTGCTGATGAACATAGATGCTAAATCCTCAACAAAATATTGGCAAACCAATAGATCATACACCATGATCAAGTTGGATTCATCCCAGGGAAGCAAGGATGGTACAATATTCACAAATCAATAAACATAATACACCACATAAAAAAGCGAAACACAAAAATAATGTGCTCATATCAACAGATGTGGAAAAGGCACTTAATAAGGAACAGCACCCATTTATGATAAAAACACTCAGCAAAGTGGGAATTGAGGGAGCATTCCACAACATAATAAAGGCCATATATGAGAGACCTACAGCCAACATCATACTCAATGGACAAAAACTGAGAGCTTTCCCACTAACATCAGGAAGAAGACAAGGATGCGCACTTTCATCATCACTATTCGACATAGACCTGGAAGTCCTAGCCACAGCAATCAGACAAGAAATAGAAATAAAAGGTATCTAAATTGGAAAGGGAGTAACAAAATTGTCATTGTTTGCAGATGACATGGCAGTGCACATAGAAAATCCAAAAACCCCACCAAAAAAACTACCCAACCTAATAAATGAATTTGGAAAAACATTCAGATACAAAGTCAATACTCAGAAATCAAAGGCACTTTTGTATACCAACAATGAGACTTCAGAAAGAGAAATCAGGAAAAAAAAAATCCCATTTTCTACAGCAACAATAAAAACAAAGTACCTAGGAATAAACCTAACCAAGGAGGTAAAATAACTGTACTCAAAAAACTGTACAACACTGAAGAAAGAAATTAAAGAAGACAAACAAATGAAAGCATAATCCATGCTCATGGATCAGAAGAACTAACATCATCAAAATGGCCACACTACCCACAGCAATTTATAGATTCAATGCAATACCTATTAAAGTACCCATGACATATTTTACAGATATAGAAAAAACATTTCAGAAATTTATATAGAACCATAAATGTCCCTGAACAGCTGCAGCAATTTTGAGAAAGAAGAACAAAGCAGGAGGGATTACAATACCTGACATCAAACTGTATTACAAGACCACTGTAATCAAAACAGCCTGGTACTGGCATAAAAACAGGCACATAGACCAATGAAACAGAACAGAGAGCCCAGAAATAACCCCAAGTCTCTATGCTCAATTTATATTCGACAAAGGAAGAAGAAGCATAAAATGGAGCAAAAGTAGCTTCTTCAATAAATGGTGTTGGGAGATCTGGACAGCTACATACAAAAAAATGAAACTCAATCTCCCACTTGCACCATACACACAAGTAAATTCAAGATGAACAAAAAACTTAAATATAAGTCATAATACCATACAAGTCCTATAGGAAAACATTGGCAGAAAAATCTCAGATATTCCACGCAGCAACATCTTCACAGATATGTCACTTAAAGCAAGGGACATAAAGAAAAGAATAAACAAATGGGACCTCATCAAATTAAAAAGCTTCTGCAAAGCTAAAGAAAAAAAGTATTAAAATGAAAAGAGAACAAACCATATGGGAAAACATATTTGCCAATGACACCTTGGACTAGATCTTGATCTTTGAAGTATATAAAGAACTCATATGACTCCACTTCAGGAAGACATAAAACCCAATTAAAAAATGAGCAAAAGACTTGAACAGACACTTCTCTAAGGAGGACATACAGTGGGCCCAGAGACACATGAAAAGATGTTCAGCATCACTAGCCATCAGAAAGATGCAAATTAAAACCACAATAAGATACCACCTCACACCAGTCAGAATGGCAAACACAAACAAATCAACAAACAAGTGTTGGAGAGGATGTGGAGATAAGGGAACCATAGAACACTGTTGGTGATAATTCAGATTGGTGAAGCCACTGTGGAAAACGGTATGGAATTTCCTTAGAGAGCTAAACATGGAACAACCTTTTGACCCAGCAATTCGATTGCTGGGATTATACCCTAAGAGCCCTGAAACACCAGTCCAAAACAAACTATGCACCCCAATGTTCATAGCAGCACAATTTACAATAGCCAAGTGCTAGAAGCAACCTAAGTGCCCAACATCAAATGAGTGAATCAAAAAACTATGCTACATTTGCACAATGGAATTCTACACAGCAGAGAGAGTGAAGGAGCATATACCCTTTGTGACAGCATGGATGGAACTGGAGAGCATTATGCTACGTGAAATAAGCCAGGTGGTGAGGGACAAATACCATATGATCTCACCTTTAACTGGAACATAATGAACACAAGAAAAAAGCAAACAAAATATAACCACAGACATTGAAATTAAGAACAATCTAACAATAGCCAGAGGGGAGGTGGGATGGGACAATGGGAAGAAGGGTTTTCAGGAACTACTATAAAGGGCACGTGGACAAAACCAAGGGGAAATGTGGAAGCAAGGGAGGGAGGAGGGTTTGGAGGAGGTGCGGGGAGGGGTGGGGAAAAATATGAAGAACTGTATTTGAACAACAATAAAATAATTTAAATTAAAAAAAATAAAGGACTGACATAGATCTTGTAGGCCGGTGTTTTATTTCACAGTTTGGATAAGTGTCAGCCTCTCGGGTGGGAAAATTTCTTCCCAATGTAAGTCCCACCTCCAAACAACACAGGCTGCTTACAGACTGGCAGGCAGTTGGCATAAACAAATAGCTGTGTTCACTCTTCTACAATTCAGAGGAGCCTGGGTTGGCCTGATAATCTGGGTCATGGTGAGCCACTGGTGCCCTTTTCTCACCTCCTGCTTACCTTCAGCAGGTAGATCCATCTTACAGAATGGGGTTCCCCAGACCATAACTTCTTGCATGATGATGGCAAAGCTATAGATACCTCCTGCAAAAGGACCTGACCTTCTGCCCCTGGGGGCTTCTCAGCAGTTTAGGGGCTGTCCACAGCAACTCTGAAGAAAAGGCATTATGTAATGAATGCAGGAAGGATTAACTGACAGCTGGTGTAATGCCCTCAAGGGCTCCAAGGGTGCTATTTTATTGACTGCTTTATATATTTATTAGATAGACCAGCATGTTAGTATCTTCCCAAGGTCGGAATCTATGAACCTAAGGAATTATACACAAAGAAAGAATACTAACTCTCTCTATCCCAAGACCATGCAGGCAGACACAGTCAATGTGTGGGGAAGGGCAGAGAAACTCAAAGTAGAGAAACTAACTGGCACTTGCTTTCTTGCTCTCTTGAGTCTGCCAGTAGCAGTTGACAGGCTTCCAGGGAAAGGTGAGTGCACTGCCAGAATGGTTGTCATGGATTTGCTGTTTTCTGAGATCTATACGTATCTAGTAATTTGATTGTGCTGGAACAACTCAGGGATTCATAGATTGCTTTCTGGAGGCTTTCTCTAAAAGGATTAGAGGATCCTCAGGCCCCCTCTATTCTTTGCAGAGCAAAAAGGTGCAGCAAATCCTTCAACTGAATTCTGGAAATATTTATTGAAGATCTACCATCTACCAGGCACTGTGCTAGGTACAGGGGGGAGTGGTCTAGATGAATTAGGCCTTGCCTTTGCCCTTACAGATTTCATAAGCAGTCAGTAAGACAGGCATGTGTACTCCTAACTGCGATACGAGAGAGACAGTGATGAGCCCCACCATAGAGTGCAGGAAAATGAATATATTAAAAGCTAAACTTGACCTCCCATGGTGTGTTCTGCTCCATTTTGGGCCCAATCAAGGTAAAAAAAAAAAGAGATTATTTATGCTTTCAGAGTATTATGACAGTCAGAGACTCAGAAATTTTGGGGGAGGGCTTCTTAAGCAATACATAAAGAAATACACACTAATGATAAAAATAAAATAGTCAAAAGTTGGAGGGAGTGTTTAACACTGAACCATATGAAATTCCTGTTTCTATAGGTCAATTGTCTAAATATTGACGATTTCATAAGTTTCAAACAAGTAAAAAACTGAGCTGATCAAATTAAGCTATAAAGGCTTCCTGGAAAAGTTAAATCTTAAAGAAACTTGTTAAGACAGTTGAGGATGTAGTTTCCTAGAGCTGAAAGGATAAAGGCTTTTCAGGGAGAAAAAACAGTGAGTGTGAAAGAACAAGAGGTAGAAAGGAGCAAATTGTGAATGAGGGTGGTGGTAAGCAGATTAGCTTGGCTGAAGAGAATGGCTCTGTTAAGAAATAATGAGAAATGAGAAACAGGGTTGATGAAGTATGGGAGGGAGGGTGGTTGGAAGAATGAGGGCAGAAGGTGAGAGGCCCTGAGAGACAAATGAAGGCCTATGGAGTGAATACAAAAGGCAGTAGTGTGAAAGGAGTTGGAGAGGGGTTTGATGAAAATCATGTTCAGGAAGATGAATCTAGCAAACTGCACAAGCTGGATTAAAGAATGAGAGAGGCTGGAGTCAGGGAGACCAGCTAGGAAGTTATTACAGGAAGAGCCAGAAGCGAGGTGAAAGGGGCCTGAATGGAGGTGGGGGGTGGCAGCAGCAGGACAGGAAGCAAATACATGGGAAGGCTACAATGGAGAAGGAAGCTACAGGGCTAGGGATAGGCTCAACCTGCTTTGAGAACAGAAGAAATTTAGAGCGAACAACAGGTTGACGGACAGATTGGAAGGCTGAAAATGAGTGTCTGCTGAGGGTGGGATGACAGGTGTAAAGTAGTGGCTTACTTTTTATCATTAAATTTGGGGTAAGAGGAAGGGAGTCCAGGGAACAATCTCCTATGAAGAAAGAAGGAGGGTAAATTGTCTGAGATTATTTTGGTTTCTTAGTGAAACCAAAGAAAGAGAAACCCACTCTGAAAATTCTTATTTTAAGCCAATTCTGATCAAAATGGTAGAATAGGGAATTCTAGTACTACCTTCAATCATATGATCATCTTTTCTCTTTATCCTTCAAGTGTCCCCAGCCTTTGTCCTCCCCAGACCCCCACCCCCATGAAAGTCTCTAATCAATAGTGATTTTGCCTTTATGTCTCTTTGCCCAAGTGGACTGATATTTACAAATAAAACTGAAAAGACTGAATGATACTTTGGTCAAAGGAATACATTTCTGACTGTGAAATTTCAGGCATATGGTTTTGTGGGGAGAGCAAGGGAATATTTGGAAGCAGGAAGAATGGTATGTGGCTGCTTCTTCCTGGCATCCTCTCTCCCTACGCATGTAAAAGTGCAAGAAGGGAAAGAGGACAAAACTCTGGTAAAAGCTGGATTATTAAATACAATCATTACCAAATAGTACTTTCAGAGAGCACTTACATGTATGTTGTAAATGGCTAAAATGAAGCTTTATCTGCACTATACTTACATAATTGAGAATAGACAGGAATGAATACACTTACAACCTGGCCCCATTTACACATCCCTAGTCTAGAACCATGTAAGAGCCACTACCTAACATACTTGAACTCTCAGGAAAGCTAGAAAAATTACTTTTGCTAGTTTTTATTTTTAAATCTGCTGGAGACAGTACTAACTCTGAGCCTTGCTATGCTGATAAAATCACCTTTGGATAGTCAGTGCAATACAGTACAAAAAAACACAGAGCTGAAAGTAAAGAGATCTTAGTTTAAAATCTCAGCTTGGTCACTAAGTAGCTCAACTTTCTGAACCTCAGTTTCCCCAACTATAAAATGGAAGTTTAGCCAGATGATTTCCAAGAGCTTTCCAATTATAATATTCTATTAGCCCTGCCATCTAAGGTGGGGAGCAGCAAGTGATTTCATTATATTTCATCCATTCATTGATGCAACAAACATTTATCCTGTCAAGTAATGAAAGGTGCTGAGGGAAACACACCTGGTTTTTTGCCTTCACAGAGCTTTTAGCTTAAATAAGGAAAGAAGACAACTAATTAAACACATAATACCAACAAAGTATGGTATTACAACAAAGTCAAAAGCCCTAAAAGATCATAAAGAGAACTTAGCCCAGCATAAAGTGTCATAGAAAGCCTATTTAATAAGTGATATTTATGTTCAGCCCTAAAGAAAGAGTAGAATTTAGCCAGAATCAGATGAGTATATAACAAAATGGGAACAGAAGACTGCCCCAAGCAATGGGCACAGCATGTGTGAAGGTCTGGAAGTAAGAGAGTGCCTGGTGTAAATAAACAACTAGAAGGAGTTCACTGCTGGAGCATAGAGATAGAGGGATGTTTGCAAGGCCTAGACTATGCAGGGCTCACAAGCCATATAAAAGAATTTGAACTTTATCCTAAGAGCAATGGGAAGCCATTCACTGAATTTTGGCACAACTGTAACATGATTATATTTGTAGTTTAGAAAACTCCTAGCTGCACTGTATGAAGAATGAATTGAGCATTCACACTGCTATTGCAATTTGGAGAGTGAAATGAAACATTAAGAGAAAGAGGCAGAGAAAAAGACAGATACCATATATATACACACAGAGAGAGTCTGCGCTATCATTTTCTCACTTTGAGACCTGAATTTCTTAAGTTTGAAAGTTGTCAACATGTGAATTAAATGGAACTCTGGGAAGCTGAGCATTGTGTTTTATCTCTTGTAGCACTAACACCTGGAAACTACTCCCAACTTTCAAATTGGAATCAGCCAGATAATAACCATAGGACAAAGTCTGCAATAAGCAGATGGAGAGAGAGAGAGGCGGGGGTGGGGGAGAGAGAAAGAGAGAGAGAGAGAGAGAGAGAGAGAGAGAGAGAGAGAGAGAGAGAGAGAGAATAAATGAATAACATGATTTGTATTGTGAGTTCCAGGAGCGTAAAATTCTCCAAAGCATAGATGGGTACAGAAAGAGAAAATTGTTACATTTTAATTTAGCTGGTTATAAGGGCTAGTCTTCAGAAGACCAGATTGAATTCCTGGAAATGCTGCTTCGTAGCTGCATGATTTGGAAAAAAATATTGAGCCTCAGTTATCTTATCTGTTAAATAATAGAGTTGCACTAGATGATTCCCTAAAATTTAGTATCCCACAAGTTTTGGAAAGCACAAAGATACCACTGATGACTAGACTGTCTGTCTCTGTCTGCATATGTGTCCCTCTATCTTTCATTCTTCATTTTTCTATTTAGTAAAGTCAATAGTTTTAAAATGTGTAATGCCAAAGAATATGATATATGTCGTAATTTTATACCTCTCCTTCTGTCCTCTTGGGTTGCATTTTTCTGTTTTTTTATGTCACTCTTCTTTGCCTTTGCAATACTGGTTAAAATTTTTAATGCTCAAGTTTCCTATATGTACTTTACCCTATTCATTGTTTTCTCCTCCTTACTGTTTCTTTTCCTTTCCCCCCTCTTCCATCAGTTCATTTCCTCCTAGTTCTCACTCACCCATTCCTACTCCCCATCGAAGATTTCTGCCATTTGATCTGTGATGATCCCTGCAGACATTGTTTGGTGGTGTTACTAGTGTACTAAGCAGAGGACAAAAACCACAAAATGGACCTTACAGGCACACCTACTTATTTACTAGAATGCCATAGTTCTGTCTGAAGTCATCCCATTCAACCCATAGAGCCTTTATTTGCTACTTGCTTCTTTCTCTCCAACAGAGACTGCAAGGGCAGGCTTTAGTGGCATCTCATCTCAGAATGTGCTTTGTTATGGTCCGGCTACCAAATTACCTTCCATTCAATATGACAAGTAATTATTGAGCACCTACTGTGTGCTCAGTAAGTTCCTTCAGGGACCCCTGGGGTCTCTAAACAATTTAGTCTAATCCTGCCACAGCAAGAACTACACATTATTGCATAGACTTTGTTTTGAAGGTTAGGCTGTGCTGAGACTATAGCCTGCAGATTTCATTCAACTCCTTTGGTTTGGAAATGAGGGTGGATTTTCAACAAAAATGGGGAACTGAATCAGCGGGAGGCTTTAATTCAGTGCATATTCTCATTTAAACTTTGGAGTTTCCTTGTGTGCATTGGAAGGGTGAAATACATTGCTGACTTTCAGCAGAAGGTTCCTCTTGGAAGAGTCTTAGCATTTCCTAGATATCATTAAAGCCATAGTCTGTCTCTTTCACTACAAAATGCACATTTACCCTACAGTTCCAAGATTTCAGCCTCCCATGAGCAAACTCTTTGTGGTGTAAGTACTTCATGCCCTGAAGATGACACAAACAGGATTTATCTAGCAACTTATTTAACTATTTTGTGCTTTTAGAACCATTTTCTGAAATTGTTAATGGCATGTGCTATTATGATCCAGAATTCAGCCCTTTTTTTCTTATATCCAGGCAAGCAAAACATTGACAAGAATAATTTCCAGGTACCTTTTAGCTCTAAAATTTTATGCTTTGATGAAGAGTTATATCTTGAGTGTATAGAGAATTGGATGTTATTGGAGAGTTTACTGCCATTTCAAACACAGGATGGTCTCATACATATATACTTGTCAAGAATTTGAAGATTCTGATCTCCCTCAAAGACCTGGTCCAATTCTCATCCACTATTGGCAGGAATAGAAATTCGTGCAGCCTACACTGACTGGTATGGCTCAGTGGATTCAGTGCTGGCCTAAGAACCAAAGGATCACTGGTTCAATTCCCAGTCAGGACACATTCCTGGGTGGCAGGCTGGGTCCCTGGTGGGAGAGAGGGTGAGCCGCAAAACATAAACACACATAGATGTTACTCTCCCTCTCTTTCTCCTTCCCTTCCCCTTTCCCTAAAACTAAATAGATAAAATCTTTAAAAAATTACAACAGCCTTTTGGGTGGGCAAATTGTCAATAGTTCTCAAGATTGAAAGTATGCATGCCTTGTGACCTACAGATTCTATTTTTCCTAAAAAAAATGCTTGCTCATCTGTACAAGAAGACATATACAAGAATCTTTATTATAGCTCTGCTTTATAATATTGCATAATTGGAAGTACAATAAATACCTATCAAGAAGGGACCATCCAACCCTGGCTGCTCTGGCTGAGTGGATTGAGTGCTGGCCTGTGAACCAAAAGACCACCAGTTCAATTCCCAGTCAGGGCACACGCCTGGGTTACAGGCCAGGTCCCCAGTTGGTACCCCAGGTCCCTGGTATCTCTTGCACATCAATGTTTCTCTGCCTCTCTTTCTCTCTACCCTCCCCTCTCTCTAAAAATAAATAAATAAAAACTTTAAAAAAGAAGGGACTGTCCAAATTGTGGTCTATCCAAACTATGGAAGGTTCTGCAGCAACTAAAGATAATAAGGTAGAATGTCCTATATGTACCAACAGAAAAACATTTCTAAGCTGTAAAGTAAGTAAAAAATACAAAGTTGCAGATTATATGAGTGTGTATTTTAAAAAAACAAACAGAATATATAATGTATGCAAATACACATGAAATTAATTACAAGGCTAATTACCAAATCATCAATAATGGATAACTTTGGGGGAAGATATGAAGAAGAATAAGTAAAGGTCAGTATTTTTTATATCATTTGGTTTTTCGATTTAATACATTATTTTTGTAATTTAAAATAGACAGTAGGAAGAAGAAAGCTAAAGACTTCTGGTCAAGATGGAAGCATAGGTACACATGCTTCACCTCTTCACACAACCATAGAAAGAATTACCACCAGATCTCAAAAACAAAAAGCACCCAGAACCATAAGAAAAATTGAGCTGTATGGAAGTCTAACAACCAAGGATTTAAAGAAGCCACATTCATCCAGATAGGTAGGAGGGGCAGAGTTATGGAGCTGGGGAAGAGAGGATATAGTGTGGCTCAGAGAGGCAGCAGTGGTGGTGGTGGTGGTGGCACAGCCAGTGGCAGAACAGATGGTCCCACATTAACATGTGGTAGAAAAAAATCAGGACAGATACCTTGGGAGCACACAACCCCAGCCCCAGGCCAGACCACACAGCTCAGGGTTTTAGTACCAGGAAGATAAACTCCCATTACCTCTGGCTGTAAAAACCAATGGGAGTCAGGGTGGTGGAAGAAACTGCCAGATTTTTGCAGCTTAAAAGGCCCACATAGCTTAGAACATATGCAAACACCACAGCAACAGCTGGAAGGACACCAACCACATACAGGAGGTGGGTGAAGTGATAAGAAGTGGGACTAGTGCTCAGCAGGCCTCCAGAAGCCAGGCACTGATGCCTCTCTGAGCCTCCCCCCATCACACACACACACACACACACACACTCACTCACACACTCACTCACTCACACACACAGAGCTACAAAACAGTGAAGCAGTTGTTCTGCCCTGGCAATTACCTATAGCTCCGCCCCACACAATGTACAGGTGCCTTTTCTACATAGGTCATGATACTAAAACAGGGAGTAAAAGTAGCCCCACCTAGTAAACAGAAACAAATACAGCGAGGCCGCCTATTTGAACAGGCAAAGAAATAAGGCCCAAATGAAAGAACAGGAAAAAAAAAACAGAAAAAGAACTAAATGAAATGGAGATAGCCAAACTGTTAGGTGCAAAGTTCAAAACACTGGTGATCAGGATGTTCAGAGAACTCATTGAGTATGGCTACAAAATAGAGGAAGAAATGAAAGTCACACTAAGTGAAATAAAGAAAAATATACAGGGAACCAACAGTAAAGGGAAGGAAGCTGGGGTTCAAATCAGTAATTTGGAAGAAAAGGAAGAAGTAAACATTCAACTAGAACAGAAAGAAGAAACAAGAATTCAAAATAGGCACCAAGATGGAGGCGTAGGTGGAAACACTGTACCTCCTCTCACAACCAAGATTAAGGACAACAAATATTTACAAACAATAACACAACCAGAACACAGAAAATTGAACTACAAAAGTCCAACAACCATTCAACCAGACCAGTAAGAGGGGTGGAGTCAGCGGAGAAGAAACATGGAAGGAAAACACAGTGGCTGCCAGAACCGGGAGCGTAGGTGGTGCGGAGCTTGAAGACCTCAGACACGGGGAGGAGACAAGCAGAGCACATAGGGCACACAGGACGGTTGGCTGACCACAGAAACACATTTGTGTTCAGATAAACTAGGCAAGAGCAGACAGCGAGACTGACCGCACAGCCCAGGGCCCCAGCGACAGGAAATAAAGCCTAAAAACACTGATTGAAAAGGTGCCAGGAGAGGCTCCCAGCCTCACAGGAGAGGTCGTTAGGGAGACTCACAGGGTCCTGGAGTGTGCATAGGCCCGCCCACCTGGGAACCAGTACCAGGTGGGCCCAGTTTGCGTGTGGGAGGCAGCAGAGAGGATGCAAATCTGAGAGAGCATGGAACAGGTGCCATTGCTCCCTCTCTGACCCCGCCCCCACAGGCAGCATCACAACCTGGTGACTAGGTTGCCCTACCCTGGTAAACACCTAAGGCTCCACCAACCATAAGTAACAGGCACCACCTGACCAAATATGACTCAAACAGAAGAACAGCTCATAGCCCCAGAGCCAATACTTTTAAGCGACTGAGAGATAGCCAACCTATCAGATGCACAGTTCAAAACACTGGTAATCAGGATGTTCACAGAATTGGTTGATTTTGGTCACAAATTAGATGAATAAATGAAGGCGTTGTTGATAAGCGAAATGAAGGATAATGCACAGGGAACCAATAGTGATGGGAAGAAAACTGGGACTCAGATCAATGGAGTGGACCAGAAGGAAGAAACAAACAACCAAGCAGAAAAGAATGAAGAAACAAGAATTCAAAAAAAAATGAGGAGAGGGTTAGGAACCTCCAGGACATCTTTAAACATTCCAACATCCGAATTATAGGAGTACCAGAAGGAGAAGAGGAAGAGTAACAAGTGGAAAACTTATTTGAACAAATAATAAAGGAGAACTTCCCCAATCTGGCAAAGGAAATAGACTTCCAGGAAGTCCAGGAAGTTCAGAGAGTCCCAAAGAAGGTGGATCCAAGGAGGAACACACCAAGGCACATCATAATTACATTAGCCAAGATTAAAATGGAGAGAATTCTAGAAACAGCAAGAGATAAGGGGACAGTTACCTACAAAGGAGTTCCCATCAGACTGTCAGCTGATTTCTCAAAA